>VFFE01009084.1:3000788-3146241 GCA_008921705.1 Burhinus oedicnemus
AAAAAAAAAAAAAAAAAAAAAAAAAGACGGGTGACTTATTACCTTCAGAGGAAGCCATAATTGAAAGTAGACAGAGCTATTGAATTAAACTGGCAAATTTATCATAGAATGTGGTGTCTGCAAGTTGAATCTGGCCTACACTAGAAAGTAAGAACATGCATTTTGGTAAGAAGCAAAGTTGAAAAGAGTCCAAAACATTAGTAAGTGTGCAGTGTGCTCTTTCAGATGAATTATCCGCAAGATTGTTCTTTTTTTTTTTTTTCCTGTCTTTTAATACATCATTTTACCTTGTGTAATCAGCTGTTTTGGTTTCCAGTATTTTTCTGGCAGTTTTAAGAAACTGACAGCTTAGTCTTGAGAACAGTGTGCATCCTTGAGAAGGTACCATACTGTCCTTGTCATTGCTCATCTCCCACCTTACCTGACTTTCAGAGAACTTCAGGAAGTATGGCATCGGTCTGCATTTATTATGAATCCAGAGAAGACTTGATACATGTAGGTGGTGTGCGAAGCCCAGCGCACTGAGTTTTCCCTGTGCAGCTCATACAGATAGTACCCTTCCCTGAGCTGCCTCTGTTCTTTCCACGTGTGTGCTGTGACTTCAGGACACTGGCCTTAGAAGGTTTACACACAGGATAGTATCAGTCTGTATGTAAAGACAATTCTGTAATGAATGTCATGGGTCTTGAAATAATGGTACTGAAATCATAATTTCTCTAGTCTGTTAAAATTACTGTCTACTTCGATGCATTTTGTAGGGCTGTAACAACGGCCAGAATCTAAGCAGTGAAAGACATGGTTAAGAATAAGAAATTCCGGTATGTGTGGTGATGGATGAATGAGCCTAGTATGAGTTTTGTTTCTAAATTTGTGTTTGATCTCAGAATGGTATTGAAAACTTCTTAAAAGGTTTCTGTAAAGCAAAATAGAAAAGTACAATTACAATGTGAATGGTAATTCCTGTAAAAGTGGTACCTCCTTAATGAATGACCGCAGTCCCTAAGTTCTGATGGCAAGTTTTGTTGGTAAGATGAGACATCAATCAGAAAGAAATGCTTGGTTTTGAGATTCAAAAGTAAGTTTGAAAGGCAGCGTTGGAAAAATGCTTTCTAAGTTAAAAAAGAAAAGCAATGATGACAAACTTATATAGCAACCTTTTGGGACCATTCCCATTCCCCATCAGCAAAAAAGAGCATTTGGCTTAAATTATGTAAAATCAGCTTACTGGGAAAGATGCAACTCCAGACCTGCTGGTCTGGCTCCACATGGAGCCAGATGCACAAGTTGACCAGCATGCAGCAATGAAGAAGCAGTGAGATGGAGCTGTCTGAGAATTCCCCTAACGCAGAAGAAATGTTGCCTAGTATGCAGCTTATACTGATATCTCACAAATCACTCTCATCTGCTAATGCCCATCGCAGATACTATGATGCAGCAGAACATACTGATGCCTATACAAAGTTTAAGAATGATCCCAGAAGATTTGGTTACTCTGGAAAATGAACCTCGTTTATATAGCTATTTATATAGATGGTGGAAATAAGAGCTCCTTTGTGACTAATTGAACTTAGGCTTAATATTAAGTGTATGATGATTTGCAAAGCTGTTAATGTCTCTGTTTTCAGATATCAACGAATGTGAGAGATCTGACCTCTGTTCACCTCATGGGGAGTGTCTGAACACAGCTGGTTCCTACCAGTGCATATGTGAGCGGGGCTTTTCTGTGTCTACAGATGGCCGAACATGTGAAGGTGAGACAAGTCACAATAATGCATTCCCATTGATTTGCTGTTATTAATTGGGTGAGAAAAGTAGTCAGTTTGGGTCTAATACCCCAAAACCGGTATTAACTCTGCAGTTGGCCACCTAAGGACCCTTTGTTCTTTTTCTTGTAAATGCACAGTGTGCTGTGTTGCTGTTTGAATCGTAACAAGTAAAACAGGAAACGTACAAAATGGGCAACGTAATGGAGTTAATGTTTGTTAGAAGCTGTGGTTTACTTTTCTTGATTTTTAATAATCTTGCTGTCTTAACCTTGGGTTATATTTTTTTGAACAAAAGAAATTGGTGAAAAAGAAGGAATGCTAACCTGACTATGGCAAATGATGGCAAAGGAGGGAATGATATTCTTATGTTAAGATACATGAAACCAGTGGACATCTGTCATAATATGAAACCTATTCATAGATGGGAAGTTATTTCTATCATGTAGCAAGGCCGGAAGGAATTAATATATATAAAATGCATGTAAAGCAAGTTTGGAACTTAGGCTTCTGACAGGTTTCAAGTGGGTAGCCCTTCTGCCATACATTTTTAGGATTATTTAGTCTAAATATTCTTAAATGCATTAGCAGCAAGCCTGAGCTGCATGAATGTTCTCATTGCTGTGTGTGAGACAACAGAACCTTGCTTGTCGAGACTTTTTCTTTAAAAGATGCAGGTGAAGCATCCATACGGCAGATGTAACTCCAGTGAGAAATTGTAGTAAAATGCTATCTATGATAGAACCTCAGACATTTTGAAAGGACAGAAATGGAGTAAATAGCAGTAATTAGACCTTTACAGTGCTAAAGCCAACTTACTCTTCATAAGTGTATGCAGGTATGCTTATGCAGGTATTTTTCATATACGGTTTTAAAAGCTGCTCCAGTAATAACACTGGTGAGAAACGTCCATCAGGAGCCTAGAATTTAGGTATAACTAGGGGTTTTATTTTGTTATAGCATGAGAACATATCCTGCTGCTAATGGAACACACACACTAGCAGGAGTGCTAGTGATGCTGCTCTTCTGCACTGAATTTAAAACTTGTATTCAGTGATACCAAGAAGAAATGTGGCTTTGTGTAGTCAGTGATGCTGACAGAAAACAAAAATTCCCCTAACGGGATGAAGAATGACTGTTCTTATGGATGAGAGGACTATTCAAGACAAGAAGCCTTGTGGGAAAAGTAATAATTCAGTAGGGGAGAAAGTTATATGGTAACAGTTCAGCAGGATGCATGCAGAGGAGGAGCACTGGGCAGATGATAGCTCGGTGTTAAAACCTATGGGTAGTGGATCTCAAGCATCCGAGAAGCAAGCAAGCTCTTCTTTATCCCAATTATAGGCCAGTAAATCCATGTGTGATTGATTTTTTTCACGGGCCAGCTCTTCTCGTAGTTCACTTAGGGATAATGAAAAGGTTCTTCCTTCAGTGGAGGAGGTGTATTAAAACTTCTGTCTGACTGTTGCATTTACTCCCCCTACTTTTACCAGAGGAAGAAAAGCATTACAGCATTATTATTTGAGCTGGCATATAACCTACCATATAGTTAGTAATATAATATCTAATGAAATGAAATACACTATTGGCAAGAATACTGTTATGCTGATGTAAGGGAATAAGTGCTGTATATTTAGATATAGCATGACATCAAACACTATTTGTGCTTTAATTATTATTGATAACTTTAAAAATCCTGCAGTATTTTTGGTGCCGTTTCCTCTCTAAACATTTACTTTATTTGTAATCATTGACATAAGTTGAAAGAAACTTTCTCTTACTGCCAAGACAAAAGCCTGGTCAAGTAGGCTAGAGAGAGAAAATCTGAATAACCACAGTGATTTCAAGTGATGTGGATAATTTCAAAGCATGTTCCTGGACTATTTTGGCAGCATGTATACATTTCACCCAGTGTTTAGGAAGGATATGGTTAAATATCTTTGATTTCTCTGCAAGAAAAGTAGTAGCAGGTGTTTTGCCTCACTGTTGAATATAGCTCAAAAAAAAAAAAGTGGTCAAAGAAGAATGCAGACTGCTCTTAGCAGAAACCACACTTTATTTCAAACCAAAGTTAAAAGAACACTTACTAACCTTGTAAAATAAAACTCTCAGAAATTAAAAAAGGCAGATCAGAAATTAAAAAAGGCAGAACTGAATAGAAACCAAACTTGGGGGGAAAATAAAAAAGTTAGTGGCATCTAATTTTAGGGGATGTATCAGAAACAATGAGCCCCTCTGTCTGGACCTCTGACATTTAATAAAGTAGCACAGTTCCCAGGGAAGGGTTACCATCACATATGATGAAGTAGTACAAAGTTAATCTCCAATAGAACAAAAAAGCCAAACTTTTACTAAACAGCAAAGGATGAAATCACAAGATCTTACATCCAGGATTGTGAGTAGTTTTGGAACTTTTTAATGAAGAATAAAACAAGTACAAAACCAGTTGAGCGTGCTTCACAAGTAATTGGTGGTGTGTATGGAATACAGATCAGACTTTATATTCAGCACTTGGAAAAGTATTTTAATAACTTGGCAAAGCGAGGGTACTTCTAGTCTTCTGAAGCAGCAGCACTTCTTTTCTACCATGGTTAGTTTCGCCAGTCTGTCATTTTAATAACAATTCTAGAGTTGAAAAAAATAATTTAAAGGGAGCACTGATGGCATCAGTGTTAATATTTGTAGTGGTGTCAGCTTCATGCAAAACAGCAAGACAAAACAAAAGTATCAGAAACAAAAGGAATGTGTGACATTACAGGTACTGAGAAAGGATGTGGCTTCCAGCTGCAGGAGCTACTGTTCTTTACACTAGGTGCCTCTGTGAATTTACTTCTAGTTAAGTGAGTGAGAATAACTGTTTATAACATCAGAGAAAGAACCTGAGGAAATTTTGCTGGATTCAGATGCCTCTCTGTACCTGGGGAGCAGATTTTCCGTATCTCCAGACTGTTTTTGTACAAGTTTGACTCCTTTTTTTGAAAAGTCAGAAACAACAACAACATAAAACATTTAAGAACCCCATGTGGTTCAGTTCTGGTATGGAGTTTTTATGGCCATTGGCCAAAGTAAACTGCACAGCTGTGGAGCTGTGTCTTCTTCCAAGGTGTAGACAAACTTTTGTTGTAGCAGTGACATTCCACTGCCGCCTGGCCCCAGGCTCAGCAATTTGGCTGCACCAGGCTCTCTGAATGGGAGGCTCTCAGAGCGCTCCCTAGCTCCCTATTGAGCTCTCTGGGGCTCCTGTAAAGGAAGTGTTTTACCCAGTTGGCTACTAGTCAACTGTGTTGGCAAAAACTCGTTAGAGGTTCGCCGATGCTTAAGTCAATACCGTGCCCCAAGCGCCTGTTCTGTCTCTGTGTCTAATTCCATATGTCTTAGTGGCTCCCTCACTTTTCCCTCTGCTCCAAGCCCCAAGCTTCACTGCCTGCCTCAGCAGGCATTCCAGAAAAACTCACACATCCCACCAGAACTTTCCAACCTCTGCTTCTTCCTTTCCCCTCACTTACTGTCCTGTATCCTGTTCTCCTCTCCTTGTCCACTGAATAAGTCACCTGTCTGAGCCTTTTGGATGCTTGCATGGAGCATCCACAGATCATTCTGTGATCAAAGAATAACTTACAAATCAGTACACAAAGTTGCTACATTGTCCGTTATTTTAAGATGACTGCAGACCTAAGAAGTCTGAAAAACAGGGAAACAAAGAGCAGAGCTGTGAACAGTGCACAACTGTTACCTCTGCCACCAAAGACATTTTAAGAGAGTAGATGTTTGCTGTAACTGCACATCACAACGGTAATTCTGCCCATGTAGGGAAGACAAGGCAGCTTTAGGAAAAGAGTATGGTGAATCTAGGACTCCTTTTGGGGCACAGTACTATCTGTTACATAGAGTAAATTTTATGCGGTAGACAACTTCACAGCTTCACCAAATCTCTGGTTAAATGCTGTAGCAAGAAAGCTCAGGTTTCTGCCAAACATAGATTCAAGTATGCATCTCTAGAGTGTACCCCTGTGAGCTGCCTTCTTGTTTCACAATGAGTAATCACAGACTTCACCAGCCTTCTCACGTTTGCTGATAGAGATGTTTTAGGGCATCAACTACTTCTTATCTGGACACTGGCTAGAGAAGTAAGAACACAAAGGGGAAAACAAGAATCTCTCAGCCATATCATCACAATGTTGGAATCGCCATCCAGCATTGTAGCTTCTAGATGGCCAAAGTCTTTATTCAAATATTAATTTTTCTAGTTTTCTCATGACTATGATTTTTATGTATGGGTGTTATGGGCAGCCCTGGCAGACTCAGAATCAAAGCTGTTCCCCTAAGCTCGATACAGAACTGTCCTAGGAATCAGTTCTTCTTCCAGGCACTTTGCCGTGTAAGTAGATTTCAGTGAGACTTAAATATCATGCCTGAGGTTAAGTATGGATTCATCTTGGTCAGGTTGGCAGAAAACAGGAACATCGTGTTGAGCTGAATAGAAGTGTGCTTGAGCACACGTGTTTTGCCTTTCTTTAGAGCCTGATGACGTTAGATGAAAGGAGTTTTGATTAAAGCAGGCAGCACTGAGTCATGGATTCTAAAACAGGTCATAATTACAGAGAACTGCTTTAGTCACTGTATAGACATAGGATATATTAGTTTCATATTTAGTTTTTCCCTTTGCTTTGTCTTCATATAGCAAAAGAATCACCGATTACAAGCCTCAT
The DNA here is from genome assembly GCA_008921705.1 of Burhinus oedicnemus. Lineage (NCBI taxonomy): Eukaryota > Metazoa > Chordata > Aves > Charadriiformes > Burhinidae > Burhinus > Burhinus oedicnemus. Next base: position 3,007,261 of record VFFE01009084.1, read on the forward strand.
GCTTTACAGGGTGATTAAAGAAACAAATGCCCTTTCCGGCTGTAAAACAGGAGTCCTTTGAGTGAGCTGTCTAGACAAGGAAAAATATTTGGTGCTTGGACCTTCTCTGTAATTTCCCATACACTGAAAGATTCAGTCATGTTCAGACTATGTACTCTTTAAAAACAAAACTGTCTTCTGTGGCTGTATTATATACTAAATTAGGACACTTGCTACAATCACAAGTTTTGTTTCTGGAGCTTTTCAGTCAATGACCTTAGTTTACCTTTAGAGCACCAGCTGCATGACCCATTCCCCTATCTGTTTCCTTTAACATTTAGCTACTAAGTAGGAGAAATACTGTAGTTTAGGTAATTCTAAAATCCCCAGTTGCAGTCTTTTCTGTCTAAGTTTTTAACAGAGTAACTGTCCTGTGGCTCAGGAACTTTTGTTATTAAGCTATAGCTGGCCACTGAAAATACAAACGCTGCCTTACTGTCTGTTGTCTTAAATTCCTGGCTGTCGATCCACCATTGTTTACTCATTTTGAATTCCCTTTCTTAACTTAACAGGATTTTCTGAATAAGATATAGATTATTCAGATTTTTTGACCAAATATGTGAAACTCTGGTGATCATATGAGAATCAAAATTAAAATAAGGTATGTTATGCAAGTATAATGCACAGCAGCAAGAGAGAGGGACCAGAAAAACGCTACCATAAAGAATTTGTATCTTCTTTCTCCCAGTAACTCCGTATGCATCTTTTCATAATTCTGTCATTGTGGTGACTGGAAAAGAAAGGGTATCAAAGGTAATACTTGACCTTTCACCTTTGACAGTGTCTTTAATACAGATATATATTGCTTACTCTTATTGTTGAATAAATTCCACTAGGGAGAGTTTGTGGTGGATTTCAATAAGTTCAGTATGCAGAAACCACCCAAATTTTCATATTCAGTTCCTTGAGAATAAACATACTAGCTATTGTATTGTTTGCCAAATACAAATAACCCTTTCAAAGATAAATTCCTTCAATATTTTTCCTTTGTTTAATGCTTCAAGATATAAAGAGCATTAAAGCCTTTATTGGCAAAATGAACAAACCAAGTAAATTACTCTGCCAGTTCCATCTGCAAGTACTTTTTTTTCAATTATCAATTATACTCATGTCTCCTAGATTTCAGTGTATGTAGTACATACAGTTTTTGCATTAATTTTGTGTTTTAGCTGGAGGTTGTTAACCAGTGGATCAGTTTAGTATGAGAAGAGTTAAGTTTTCCATCACTTAAGCATCCAAGTGAAATTAGATGCCTTTCTGAAAAAGATGTTAGAATTCCACAATTTGCTCACAGAATTTGCCAGGGACAGTTTTTTAACCTCTTTAAGAGGTCAGGCTACATGATGTGAATAGTCTCTTCTGGCCTTAAAAATCTATATGCAGTTCTAAGCCTGTTCAAATCCCAACCACAGCAAATAGGAAAAGCTGCTTTTCAAGACTGCAAAATAGCCTCTCCCTGAGGCAGACAGAAGCACATGTGGATAAATTTGGGCACTTGAGGAGCAAGAGGGACGCAAGAGGGTAACCTGTTAGGGAATGTGTGGATGGTAATGATGTGCTGGTCAAATTTGCATAGCTGGGGGAGCTGTGACCACATGGTTCAAAGACCAAGAATTCCCGTTCAGCTAAGCATAAGACACAATTTGAAAGTAAAAATGTTCTTGCTCGTTGAGCACTGTCATGAGAAGAATGAGGTGCATCTTTGTTTGACACAGCTGTGAACAGCTGGAGGAATAGACAGGATGGCGTTTGAGCCCTACTCTCTCCTTTCAGAAAGACACCAAGCAGCAGTGCTGCTCACCTGTTCAAAGCAGCCCTCTCTCTGTGGCAATGCAGGATTCGGTCCCACCAGCCCTTTAATTCAGTGAGTGCCCTAAGGCCTTCACTGGAGGTAGAATAACAGTAGGTTCCATCACATGAAAGTCTACTCTAATGTGCAGAATTAATGATAGTAGCTAGTACCCAGATAAATCAAAAATGAATCACTTTATTCATCACTTAAAATGTAATTTCCCCTGAGGCACAATGAAGAAAGTAATTTCAAGCAGACAGCAACCTTACTTAACAGTCATAATGGTTTCTAGGAGAGAAGTATAGCAATAATTTCTCCTTTTCAAACTGCAGAGGAATTTAGAAGGCACAAGGTACTAATCCTAGTATCCTGGCAGGTTCCCAGTTTCAGTTAAGTTCTTCCTCCTGAAAAACACACCGTGACATCTTTAATGACCACAGATGGCCAGGGCCTTGGGTTTAGGTCTTTGAGTGAAGATAAAAAGAATACATTCCTAGCACTTGTAATATACTTACAAAAATAAACCATATTATGCCACAAGTGGCTTTGCTTCATTATAGGCTGATGGGCAGCTGAGTCAAACAAGAGACTCATGCAATGACTCTTACTTGTAAGGCCAGCAAACCACAAATGTGAACTACAAATGAAAGGGCCAGTACAGAAAGCATGCAGGCATTGTAATTACTTCGCCTACCTGAGTAAGATTATTCATATGTGTAATCTTAAAGGATTAAAGCCAGAAGGCTCAGTCCACAGATATTTACCACTTACACATACATACAGTGTGAAATTCTCTTCTGTGCTGAGAGCCAGAATGAGATCTCTGCAGCACTTCTGCACAATGGATGCAACCATACCCTTGAACTCTTCTCATAGGCAGAGGGTTTGTTTCATACATGTTGTTGACTGATTGTTCTACACTAGCAGAATCTGTAAGAAATTCAGAGAGATGGTCATATTTAAACTATGTCTTACTCTGTGGTATGTAGCATCATGCTGTGATTGGTGAAACAGATGGGAGCCAGTTGACCATAACTGTTGTCTGACATAAGATATTTCTTGTGAAGTTAGCACTGAAACAGTTTCTTAAATTGTACGTGTGCTTACATTAAATTTTTGTTTCTTGTCATTTGTGTTTTCCTTCCCAATGTATAGAGGGACATCGCTGCATCTGTTTGCAGAACTGGCCTGTCTGTTGTTTTTCTGCACTTTTCATGAATGTCTGCCTTTGATTGTCACATGCCCTGTCTGATGTTAAAATTCTTCCTTGCAGATGTTGATGAATGTGAGAATGGCACAGTATGTGGCAATCATGGTTTCTGTGAAAATATGGATGGCTCCTACCGCTGCCTCTGTTACCAAGGGTATCAGGACTCACAGGATGGGCAAGGGTGTACGGGTGAGTTCTTAGATGCAAGTAGTCATTCCTGCAAGGTTCTAGTGAGCAAAAAGCAGCATATAAGCGAAATGCATTTCTTCAAAAAAAAAAATTTTTGTTTTCCATCATTTTTTGTTAAAGTTATACCACTTACTAGTAATATAAGGTTGAGCTGTGTTTCACTCGCTGAACTTTGTGCCAGATGGAAGCTTAACTGTATATCTGTTTAATGAGAACCTGTTATTGGGATTGAATGGAAACCAACAGCAAATAAGCGGAGCCGCTCATTTTATCTCTTTAAAAAAAACCAAGAAAACCCAGTATTTCTGTACATCAGAACCATTCACAAATATAAATCATAATAGATCGAATTTAAATTCCACATCTGTTTAGTCTCTTAGCTAAATATCCAGAACTCTGTACTACCCCCTACAGGAAATAACGTCTGGCATGTGGTACAGCCAGTCTGAATTAGATGGCACACCTCCCTAGGCACATCATATTTGAGCAGACTTTAATACTGGCTTTGAGCTCCAGGAAAGACACCTATGACCATGAAGAGATGTGAAATTTTTGTAAATGTGTAAGTACTGCACATTTCTGAGTAACAGGTTTCCAGATCTGTTGTTAATAGTGATGGTTGGACATGAGAACCATCAGAGGCAGCACAAGTTTCTAATATAAAATTAATACCGGATCAAGGAAAGGTATTCATTAAGCAATTTCTTCAAGCCAGACTCAGGATGAAACACATTTACCAGGAACAGAGACCTAAATGGAGTAACAGAGAGGAGAAGTTTTACAGGAGTGTTTGTATGTGTTTTCTAATATATTAAGTAGTTCTGTTACAAAATTCTTTATGTCATTTGGCACTTAGTTTGCAACATACCCACGTATATTTTTGCATACAGTGACTTTTCATGGATGGGAGCAAATGAAGCAAAGAAAGAAAGAAAAAAAAAAAAGGAAAGTAAAAACTGGTGTGAAACTAAATTTAGAGTTGCCAGTGAAGTGGTTCTGCACCATAAAATAATGTCCTAATTTTTTTTATTGTATACATTATATAATATAAAATACTCCTATAGATTTTGATGGCAATTATCTACCAAAACAATTCTAGGAAAAAGTCTCTAGTTTCTCACCAGACAGCATTCCCCAAAGAAGACTTATTCCATATGATAGGAATCCAGCAAAAAGATGAAGAAAAATCTAAGTATATTTTAAAAGTGCTGAGCAAACCATAAGTTAAAATGCATATTTGTATAAAAATACATGAAAATCAACAGTCATATGACTAGATTTTCATTCTTGCTGGATAAGAGGTAAAAAGGATAAAATATTACCTCACAAATTATAGTTTAGACGACACTCAATTACAGAAATTTTTGAATTGTGATACACAAATTATAATTTTCAGATTCTGTCATTAGTAGACTAGGTAGATTTTCAAACGTGAACTTCAGCAACTGAAAAGAGAGTAAAGTTAAATGATTTTGACAATATTCAGTAAGCCTTGTTCAAAGAGCAGACAACTCTCCCATCAAACAAAAAAGCATTTCAGGGTAGACTAGTTAGCAGGTATATGGAAACCAAATTTAAAAATATGTGGGGTTTTTGAGGGAGAGGAAATCTGCACTGTTCGGCAGGGGGCTGCCTGGGTGACCTGGGCATAACCCTTGTGGGTTCCAGAGCAGCCTCTGAGGCTGCGCGTACAAAAGGCATGTGCTGGCAGTGGGGCTGGAGAATTCACTGTTCAGTAGATGTTCATGAGGAAAATGAGATTTTGAGGAGAAAAGGGAATTCTCTTTTCATACTGCAGTCTTAATCACACTGACCTACTTGTCTTGCACCTTGTATTCAGTGGAAGTTTGATAATAAAGACAATAAGTTTGATTACAATAGGTGTTTAAGAAAACAAATGAAATCAGCCTGCATCTTAAATCCCAAGAAAAGGGTACAAAGAAAAGCAAGTATTTAAAAATGAGAAAGAAACACAAAAAAAAAATTAAAAAAATGAAAGCTGGTGTTTTGGTCTACAAGCAGCACCTAATCAGCACCAATGGTCCATAAACTGTACTGTGGCTTTCAGAGGCCTTTGTTTCAAAGGACTGACTACCTGTTTATGAATCCACTTAGGTATTAGTGAGTTTTTAATCCTTCCCCAGAGATCACATCTGTAATCTGGCAGACAATATTGGCACAGATACAGGAGATAAAAGAACAAACCGTCAGTAATGTGTCTGAAATGATTTATATTTTGGCTTCTTTCCCCAGATGTGAATGAATGTGAAATGCTGAGTGGAGTATGTGGCGAAGCCCTCTGTGAAAATGTTGATGGTTCTTTCCTGTGCCTGTGCTCTGATGAAAACCAGGAGTATGATCCAATGACCGGACAGTGTCACTTCCGTACCTCACCAGGTAAAATGTCAGTGGATTTTTGCATGCTTGGCATGATTTCCACTGCATATGTAACTAATGGAAAGATAAAGTTGGTTTAAATGTTGGTGTTGCTTTAACTACAACAGAAAAATTTAAAACTTTGTCTTCTTGAAAGTGTGTGCATGAGAAGAGGCATTTCTAGGATGGCATATGTTATCAGTGAATCATTAGCAGTGAAAATATAGCAGAAACACCTTCTAAATTTTACACGTCAATAGCCTCGGCAGTAATAATGAATGGTTACAGCAGTTAAGAGTAAACAATCTCTTGTTTGCCGTAGTGTAACAATGAAACGTGATACGGAATCAAGGCTATGGTCTGAGTGATTTTATTTTTTGTTCAAATTTTTACAAACATCCATTTACATACTAATTGGCCCATGTTTAAGGGAGCATGTGATGAAAAACAAAATTTGCATATAGCAGTATCCTCTTAGCTTTACCTAGTACTAATGTAAGTCCTCAGAAAAGTAGTTGGGAAACCAAAAAAACTAAAACACTGAATTGTTGTCAGTCTCTTTGAGTGCCTTTTTGAGTGCCCTTGCCTGTTTTATTCCATCTTTTGTCCTGTTTTTCCTAGTAGTCCATCGTACTGGATTTGTGAGCTTTTGTTATCAGGTGTTTTGGGTGTTGCAAATACTACTGGAAATACGCTCATTAAAAATGAGTTTAGAACTCTTAAAGTTGCCTCTGGATTTCTAAACTGATCCGGTTTGGAGAAAGGAACAAGCCCACAATAAGGAACAACAGAGTACAAGAAATGAAGGGATTTACTCACACAGCTTTTTTTTCCCCTCCAGAATGCAAACCTTGGTATTTTTCTTATTTTGTTCTTACAGTGCAAGCTGATCTAGCTTCCGGAAAGCTTTAGAATAACTGGCTGTAGTGCCAGGATGCAGACTCTACAGCTTACAAGGCTGTGGCTGTTTTCTCCTATCACTCATGGTCTTTCAGACATGTAAACAAGGTTGGAATATCTGTGACCTAATTGCAACAAGTATTTGGATCACTGAATGTAGCACTCAGCAGCACTCAAGAAGTTGCCTGTGAAATATCATTAACAGCTGACTGACAAACTGAAACCTTTGCAAAATCTTGTGAGAAATGTTCAGGCTTATGGGAGCTTGTTTTATGAAGGAGGGATGAAAAAAAGTAAGATGGCTGAGGCAGCAGAGCAATGGCCAGTGGTACAGCCTCTGGTCCTGGTTGCAAGGGAAAATACTGCAGTACCTCTCCACCATGAAGGAGATTAGCTTAAAGATACCTGCTGATGATAACTGAAGGTGCAGCATTTAAAATTCTTCCACAAGTTTATGGAAGAGTGTTTAAATTATATTATCAAGATTTGCAGAAGATGTGAATGCCATCTTCATTTTGGTACTGTAAGGAGATAGTATTTGGGAGAATTCAGCTACTTCTCGAAACAAAACCAAAGCTAAAGAAATTAGCAGAGGACCTGAGCCCATGTAAAAAGAAGTCAAGTCCAAGGAGCATTCAAGGACATGCCAAAACATTACTGTGGGGAGGGAGGGTATGAAAAAGCCAGTGAAAACCCTCTTACCAGTTGGCTTCTGTTTCTCAAAACCTCAGAGACTGACCAGCCAAGTGGTGCCACTGCCCCATGTGCCTCTGGATTTGACATTTCAGGAGCTGACAATACACACTTCATTCTTCTACACCTGCTCACGTTGCTTGTTCCTATTTTGTTCAGGGAACCAATGGGTGGCCCTTGTGCAGCTGTCAACTGAAGAGGGAACAAAACCAGTCTTTTCCTCCCCATTTGTAAGTGGCGTAAGCCCCATGTGTTCACTGCAGGATGAGCTGTAACAGCTATGTTGGTTTGCCCAACGATGAGTACTTCAGCCTCCCCCCTAGACCAGCTGCAGCATGATCATATAGGAATAGCATGCTATCTCCCTGCAAAGAGCGATAGAATAGGCACGCATCCTCTGGCTTTGACAAGCCACATAATCAAGTCAGGCACAGTGCTTTGAGACTTCCTACGGTGCATGTGGACATCATCTGTCAGCACTAGCTTGCATCATGCCTATTTTCAGAAAGCAACAATCTGATCTGCATTATCCTGTTGCAGGTATCTGTAGTTCAGTGTGGTTTACTCGGCTTTCGCTTATTTCTCATTTTGTGTTTTTGTGCATAAAGAAATGTTTGTCCACTTCATATCAAGTGGAAATAGGTGAATATTGCTTGAATGTTACTTTAATTTGGGAACTTTTTTGCATGTGGTTAAAGGCTATCAGCTTTGTGGAATGCTGTGTGTTCACGCTTTTCTTTACTTGCCATTAGGGCTCTCGAGACTTCCTTCTATTTAGATGTCACTTGGTGGAAATTCATCTATTGCTAGCTGTATCCTGAAACTACCCTATCAGTGTTTGTATCAGGAATTCTAACCCATATTGTCATGTTCCAGTAACAAAAACAAAAAAAAGGAATTGTGCAAGGTTTGATTGTCTTATTCCCCTCCTCTCTGCCCGGCTCTTCACAAAATTTACCAAATGCTTCAGAAGGAAGAAAAGATAAAGGAGGAAAGAACTCTCTTTTGTATTAGATGAAACTTTGCTGTTATACATCTTTGTACCTAAGAGAGAAAAAAATGCCTAGTTTGGGTTAGTCTTCTCATTTATTCTTCTAACAAGGTATATAAAGCCATTTATGATGAATTTCTAGCAAGTACCAAGCTGAATGCAGTTTGAGTTATAATCCTTATTAACATGGTTTTGTTTCTGCATAAGAAAAATGCATGTTCTAGTATGCATATAAATTACTAATATATTACTTATGTATTACTAATATATCTCATTGCATTGAATCCAGAAGCTATAAAGGATAGCATATATTTGAGGATTATAATAGCTATGATTTAAAATAAGAATTGCAAACAAAAGTGTGTGTGTAAACATCAGCAGGAATCTGGCTTACATATACAAAGGTCAGGATGATCAGAAGTTTGGGTTACAGCTCAGCCAATAAAAAGGCTTCCAGTGAGAGAACTCCACTAAGGTACCAGGCCCCACTTAGGTACCTACAGCTAATTTAGACATTGCTTTCTCCTGGTTACATAAAACATGATCGGTTATTTATGGCAAGATATTTAACACTATTTACTAGGATTTACAAGGAAAAAAAATCACAGTTTTGGTGGCCAAACATGGACAAATATGTCCAAGGGTCAGGTTGGATGAGGCTCTGAGCAACCTGATCTAGTTGAAGATGTCCCTGCTTGTTGCTGGGGGGTTGGACTAGATGACCTTTAAAGGTCCCTTCCAACCCAAACCATTCTATGAAACGAGTCCCTGCTAAACTGATTTGTATTAAAATAAAATCACACCCCCTCCCAATATAACCACTAGCACAAAAAAATTGAGGCTGCCAAGTGACAGTTTATAAATCTGATACAAAAAGCTTTCTCAAGGCTAGAGATTTGGTGCCTGAGGACAAATTCTAAATTTCCTAAACTTTAAGGGTTTCCTAAACATTAAGACTTTAAAGGAAACTCTTCATATTTGTATTATTTTTTAATGGCAATATGCATGTGTTTTTCTAAGGCAAATAACAATGTGAATTTCAGTCATCTTGCACTAATCCCTGAATTGTACATATACACATATATGCATATACACTGCACGCGCACACGCGCGCTCTCTCTTTTTAGGTGCTGTCGCTTGCCACATGTTGTGCCAATCTAAACAAGTACACTCTGATGATAGGCACATACCAATTTATTTTTACTGTCTTTTTGAAAATCAGGTTCTGAAAGTGTGTGTTACTCAAGCTATTTGCTGAGAGTCACCCGGGTCTTTGTTGGGGTTTTAGAAGTCATGAACTTGTAGTCATGACTTTTCAGTTTAGCAACCACCTTACTGATTCCACCTGTGAATAAGAGGCAGCGATACAGGGCTGCAGTATTTATGTTCCCATCAGCTCTGTATGTTGGGGGGTTTTTAAGATTTCAGTTGTTAACAGGCCACTTAGGCAAATATTTAAGTATATGCTGAAGTCTAAGTACATGCTAATGTCGTGATTATCCACTGAATCCTGTAACACTAAAGCACATTTTTGCATCAAACACATGCTGAAGCATGTTGTTGGATCAAGGTTACACTAAGGTATATAAATCTGTTTCTAATGAATACTTCAGAGTTCAATATAGCATCAACTATACAGAATCTCTCTTACAGCCTGTTAATAGAACAGACTTATCGGTGACCTGATAAAATTATGTTTTACCAGAGTGCTTTAGGTAGAGAGATATTTTACATTTTCTAACAACAAAAAACCTGGAACAACGGTGTTGGGGGGGTAATATCTATTTCCTATCATATTTTGTCAACATACCTAGTGAAACCACTTTCAGAAACAACCTGTTTACTAAATGGTTAATAATGTATGAGAGAGAAATTACAAGCTTGTAAACACAGACTGGTCTTGGTTTAAAAAAAAAAAAAAAAATAAAAATTTGTGTCTCATTTGCTTTCCAAACATTCATGACGCCTGGTTGACTAACTCTGTCACAGCTGTGTAAACAACAGACTTCTAAGCTGCTGAACAGATAATGGGAGGAGAGACCAACACATCATATGTAAAATGGGAATAAACAATGACATGATGAGATTGTCTCCCCTTCCTCCCGGGGCAGCTTCTGGTGTTCTTTCTCTGGTAAACTGTGAAAACTGCCATGTTTTTTCTCCTGTTGAAGATTTGGCCTTGATTCAGTTAGAGAGATGGCAAATGGCCAAGGAAAATGTATAATTTGGTGGCTGAAGTACTGCTCTCTCACCTTGGAATGACAGATTTAGTTCAGTTGCGTTTCTGCGACACATGATAGTCTTAAGGTAGTTCCTATTGGATAGCAGCTGATACCGCAAAACCACCACAATTTATGAAATTCAGCACATTATGGAAAATTGTAATTATCTTTTGAGGGGAAACCACAGGCTAAACTAACAAAGATGAAATAAGCACTCAGCTGGGTGTTTCCTTTATATTGGCAAAACAGCAGAGGAAAGTTCGCCTTGTAGGTGGCAATATTGTACTAAATTTGAACAGAGGTGTCTGCCAACCCCTCAACCTCCTAAAACAGAAATAGTCACTTTTCTGAGGAAAATAGAAATAAATCCAATTGTCTGTTTGGAATTAGAAGCCAAAAGAACTATTACACACGTTCATCCTATTAAAGTGCAATCATACTGGCATTTTTAAACCTGCTTTTCTCAAAGCAGATCTAGTATTTGCATGCTCAGTAAAGTTGCCTTGCCCCATCTGCTTGGGGGAATGTGGGTGGGCAGGGATAACAGAGCTGGGGTAGCAAGAGCTAGAATTCATTTAAGTCCTTCAGCATTTGTTGGACAATCACTATCTTCAAGCTCCCACCTCACAGACATTATATTTTAAGTGGATGGGACTAGAAGAAAATCCATCCCATAACAGGCGTAGAGGCTGAGCTTGACGTCCAAGAGACAACCAGAGGGAGAGGTGGACAGATGTGGTGGTCAAGTGAACTTGGCTCTCACAGGTACACCAATACTTGTAGTAGGCCAGCCTTAAGCTTTTTCTTGAAAAGAATCGCAAGGCAAACAAAGGTAGTTTATACCCCACAACTCTTTGGGTATAACTAATCTTCTGGCATTTTGAAATGCACTGTCACTCAAGTATGAAATAAGGTTGTGATTCCTGCCTGGATACATGCGTTACTTAAGAAATGTCTCACGCTTGGCATATTGTGTGAGGGCCTGAGTAGAAATGAATGTAATCTCAAACAATACAAAATCAGCCAACGTGCAATAATTTTTAGTAGGTTTTTGTGAATTAAACATTTGTTACGTGCTAAGCATAAAAAATTTCCCAAGATGAAAAGGAAATAAACTAGTCACCTCAAGATTTATCTATCTTAAGTTCCTGAACAAAGTTTTGATTTTGATTAATAAATGTGAGCATTTGTAATTTTAGAACTTGGTTACCTTATGGATGGCCTGTGAAAAGTTTTTCATATTGGTCAAGTGTGAATAACAATTTTACATGATAGTTCCTACTTCTGAGCTCTTGATGAGAATTGTTGTGGAAGTGCAAGGTTAGACAGACAGAGTTCTGTGAACACAGAAGCTTTAACTAGGTATTTCTTTTCAAACTCGCTTCATGGTGTACTTTGAGGAATGCCTTGCTTTAGAAAGGTCTTTGACTATTAATAGGGTTTTTTATTGGATCTATGGGAGAGACTATTTTGCCTTCAGTCCTTATAAATATTGTGAGAGGACCCACTCAACTGCTAAAGGCAGAAAATCTGACTTCTTGGCTGGGTGCCTATTTTAAAGTAAAGCAGAGAGTCAGTTAACTTGACATCAGCATTATATTCCTCAGCTTACTATGGAATCAGTCGGTTACTTTTGCAAAAATCATAAAGGGCCTTGTTTTCAAGTGTGGAACATGCTTTTTTCCCATTGAAATTAAAAGGGGCTGGAAAGGTTCATTCTTTGAAAGTCAGGCCTTTTCAGTTTGTGCCTTAGCTCCTTTATCAGTAAAAGGAAATTGTGATGTTTGCTCACCTCTGTGAAGAGCTTCCAGATTCATACAGGAAAAGCACTATGTCCATAGTTGGGCATAGTAGTTAGATAGCTGAGCATGAGAGCAGGTAGTTCATGCATTGCTTAAAAATGAAAGTAGTGCAAATTTGAAGAATCCCTTTGTGGCCAAGTTGGAGAACAAGTCTGAAAAACTCAAAAGAATGTTGTAAACTTCCATCGTTCTTCCTACGAACAAAGAAGTTAAACCAAAATTTGTACTTAACCATTTTCTTTCCTGCCTGACGATGCTGCTCTTCACTGTGGTGAAATTGAGGTACTGTCGCTCTCCTGATTCTCCTGTAAAACCTATTCATTTCACATGTCATCTTAGGTGATTTATGTTTTCTTTTCACCTTTAGAATTACCAATAGAGGCTGATCAACATGAAGATGGAAAGAAGGAGTGCTATTACAATCTGAATGATGCTAATTTCTGCGACAATGTGCTTACGTCCAATGTAACCAAACAAGAATGCTGCTGTACCTTGGGTGCTGGCTGGGGTGATAACTGTGAAATCTTCCCATGCCCTGTCTTTGGAACTGGTAAGAGGAGGCCTTCTGTCCCTTTGCAAACTTCTGAAGCATTGTGCTTTATGTGAACAGTAGCGTGCTTTGCCTTCAGAGAAGGCTGGCCCATTAAATTCCATATTCTGTAGTATTTAGTCATGATTTATCCATGGGAGAGTTCCACAGAGGAAAAGTTAATAGGAATAATTCATATCTGGTGCAAATCCATTGGCTACACTGCGATAAACCCAGCCTGTTACTGAAGAGCATTATCTCCAACTGATTTTAAACAAAGATGGATTCTCACAGAAGCTTTTTCCAGATGCTATGGTAAGATGTTAGATTTTTCTCACAAGCTGGAGAACAAAGGTAAGCATTACAGTGTTTTTGAGTCTGCAGATATTCTTTGTATTGTTGTTTCTACAGCACTATGAATTACTGATATGTATTATGACATTAGTTTTACATTTTGCTACTTACTGAACAATTCCGTTAATCATATTGTCTGCAGACCATTGTTTAACCTCTAAATACTAAATTAGAAAAACACAGACATATGATATTTGTCACAAATATTGAAAACAGTACTTGAAACATAAACAGTGATGGCTGAAATTCAAAATCCAGCTGGAAAAAATCATCTAAGAGAGAACATGTGTAAACTTCTTGAGATTAAACAGTAAAGATTGCTTTTCACACAAATGTATCATCATATTTAATTCCTGTTTTAACTATACTTCAGAATCAGTGAAAGTGAAATGAAATGTGTTACGAAAAGAGCCTCCCTGTTTGGATAGGTTTATTTGATTCTGTATAGTCTCCAAGACACTTTAAATAATTTCTCTCTGTAATCCACACCATGTTCTCCTGTTGCAGTCAGTTAGTGTTTTTCCTGTATAAGGACTGAAGAATGTGGACAGGGGTTTGTACCTCAGTTGGGGTATGTCTAGATTGCAGCTTACGGTATAGCTCAGAGAGGCCCATGCTAGCTTTAATTAAGATAATTTGGCTACTGGTGGTGTTATAACTGCAGTGCACCACAAAACCCAGTAAGGACTACATTCTCCTGCCAAGGAGCAAGAGAAATTAGTTTGCATGGAGCTCTGTGATGCTGTGGGTACCCTAGCTAGGCTTTTTTAAAGTTAGCTCTGCAAACTGAGAGCAGGGGAAAGCTGGGCTGTGTTAGCATCCCCCTAGCTAAAGGGGGGATGTTTAGTTTAGCTAAAGTTTAGCTAAAGCTCTGTATGATTGCCTGATAGATGTGAATAAGGCAAAACATCACCTCAGATTTCTCAAAATACCCCGAAACACATCTGTAACACATATGTATGTGAGTAACTTTTTCTTAACGACATAATTTTTTGTTTTCTCTCTCTCCTAGCTGAATTTACTGATTTGTGTCCTGAAGGAAAAGGTTTCATTCCCTCTGGAGAATCATCTTATGGGCTTCTTGCTCAGAATTACAAAGGTCAGTACTGACTTGTATTAAGTTTAATTATTTCAGAAGTTCTGGTAGTTGATTGACTAGAAATGTGAGCCAGCAATGTAAACATACTAATTCAAATTTTAGTAGGTGACAAAAACAGCTTGTGATATGAAACATTACTGAAAAGCATCATTTGACAGATTGTTAAGAATGTCAATTCTACAGTCTCTGTAATATTCTGGTTTAATTTATACTAAGTGCTATATACTGTGGGAGTAGGTGCTACAACACAAACCTCAAATACTCATTTACCTGTGAAATACAAAGCCACCTTAAATTTGTAAATAAATGTATGGGGAGTTGGGAGAGAGAAGAAAAGTTCTGTTAAACATTAGACCTACAAGTGAGAACGAATATAAAAACTGAAGAGAAGTTCAGCAATGATATTTTCATTACAGAACTTCATGAAGTTGTTATTGATTGTAGAGAAATATGAGTGACAGAAGGAGTTTGTGGGTGGGGGCGGGAGGGAGTTGACATCACTAAGAAGGAAAAGTGAGATCAGTGCAATTCCTTTTCAAGTTTGAGAAGTAGCCATCAATATTAATAATTTGTAAGATTAATTTTCCTTGGCATAAACACACTGCATTTGTGTTAGTTAAAATGAAGTCAATGTATTATCTTTGGGTTACATAGCAGCTACAGGATCTTTAGAAAAGCACGCATTTTATATATTTTTTTCTGATTGGAATTCTTGTTTTGCAAATCAAGAACTAAATGTAGAAAGTACTGTGTGTTCATATCACATAAAAATGCAGTAAAATTTACTACTTTTTAAAGACCTTAGTAGAGGCATAGTATCACATGGTTGATAGATAAGCATTTGTCAGAGCTGCTTCTAGCTAAATCACTAATCTGTCAGACCTAATTCTGAGAGATGACAAAAACTGGTGGGACTTGAAATATTTTTGGGGTTTTTTTCCTAACAATTGTTATGTGTACGCTTTCAAACTATCCTTCCTCACCGAGTAGGACACTACTAGGTCGGTTTTCCTGTCAAGTTAGCGAGTAGAACCATGGTTGAGTTCAGTTCTCTGTCCTACTAATATTTTTTTTTTGTTATTCTCAGCAGGTGTTTGTTTGCACCTGGAAAGTACATGGGACACAGAAAAGATATTAGAGGTTATAAGGCAGTAATACCCAGATTCATTCAAACTAATGTGGGCGTTTAAATGGGGTAACTCATGTAAGACCTCCACTCTCTGAAGGTGTTGCTTTGTCCACCAACTTGGAGTAAAGAACAAAGTGCCATGGGGTGAATCCAGACCTGAGACTGATGGTAGCAGGGACTAGTGTTGGACAGACTTACAATTTACATCAAGACAAGTCAGAACCCTGTCACAGAGCTCATCTTAAAGGACCTGATACTCTCTGAGAGTATTTTTGTTCAGTGATTTTTTTTAAGTGTGTTGTTTATCTTTGCAGATCTAAGATTTCTGTATATCTTTGCAATGTAGATTTGGGACATGCTGTGTGTACAGTACATCCAAATGTGTCTCAGAGAAAATATGCATTGTTTTTGTTGTGCTGCCTCAGGGTTGATAATATCTCTAGCTGCCATAAATATCAAAGTGTGGAAATAGTTCATCTGGAAATATCTTCCACAAATCCTTGCCATAATAAGACATTTTCTGTTTTCAATAAGTTTATTTTGTAATAACCTTAGGAATGGCACAAAGGACAAACAATAAAGGGATAAGTACTTTTAGTAATGTGATCTTTCTCTGTTACATTAACTCATATGTTCCTGTTGCTTTTGTCCACAAGCTTCTGCTTGTCGGAGCAGCTCCTATTTTCTTGATTCGAACTATCTGTCAGAAGTGAATATACTCAGCTAGCCTTCCTTGACCCTGATCCCAGGCTTTCCCATTTTTCCCCAGACACAAATCCATGTTCCACAGTAAAAAGACAGACATGTACATGACACTTCCTATTAATCTTTGCATTGTTCTTCGTGCTAAACAATCAAACTTAAAACATTTAATGTTTGAAGCCTCTTAGTGGCTGGAAGAGTGGCTGTAAAAAGCTTTGTAGCACTTTCAGTTTTTCTGGAAAAAGTAAGCATTTGAATAATTCACCTTTAAAGCTGCTGTACAGATGGAAATGACCACTTTGGACTAAAGTCTGTGTTGCCCCAGAGTAAATGGGGAGTAAATCTATAGAAGACAGTGGATTAAGACAATTGGTATTGAGAGGAGAATCACCTACTTTACATTGTGCTTTTTATTGTCATTTTTAGTACCAACCTAGCTTTAACAGACTATTCTAGGTAGGTCTAGGAAATAAAAGTAGGTTGGAAAAAAGGAAGTGAATGGAATTCCAACAGTAACAAATACATAAATACAAGACTGGAAAAAAAAATGTGTACAACTATGAAAAGCTATGTATGAGCTGGCATATATTTTCCATGAAACCTCCCTGAAAACGTTTAGCCTCATTTGAAAGCGTGGTAGATTCTCTTTGTCTGCTGTCACTAGGTCTATAGTAATAGCAGCCTTATATTCAGCAACAGACAATTGTTCCTACCTGGTGGGAAGTCTCCACAGAAGTTGTGCATATAGCTTTGAAAAACAAAGTCACAAGCAGTGCAGTCATGAAGATTCCCTGCCATGCACAGCAGAGTCATCAAGCTGTGTGGAGAGAGGAGAGCAGTCACAAAGTCCATCCATAAGCATACCTGCTTAGTTAGTTTTGCAATTAGATGATGTGATTAAATTACATCCACGGTGGGAATCCCTTGGGTAAAGCAAATTATATTGGAAAATACAGACCATGTTCTTCACTTGCTTGGAGCTAAGCAAAGCTAAGCTAAGCAATGTGGTACCAAAGGAAAGAAAAGGGAGCTGCAGATTCTTCCAGTCTCCGTGTGCAACGGGACTTATTCTGACAAGGGATAGGGAAAGTCATGGTCCACTAGTTTTCCCTTTCCCATTTTGGCTACAAGCATACCACAGCATCTTCCATGCCAGTGTGTTTTTAGTTTTTTTTCTTCCCTGTGGATATCTGTGCTCCTGGGGCCCTCTGTTTAAAGTGAAGTTTCGTTGAACAGAGAAGTGTATAGGTTTTATTCCATCTTGCTCCTCTGTGTGGCCTCATAATAATTATGGTAACACAGCCTTTAATGTTTTCTCCCCAGATGCTGATGAATGCCAACTCTTTGGACAAGAAATCTGTAAAAATGGCTTCTGTTTGAATACGCAGCCAGGTTACGAGTGCTACTGCAAACAGGGCACATACTATGACCCTGTTAAGCTCCAGTGCTTTGGTAAGTTTATTTAAAGTGGTCTTGTCACTATAATGGTATGCAGATGGGCAAAACAAGCAGACTTGTACAGCAGGATTCCCACCAGAACTGTGGTATTCCCAGCAAGGGGAGGAACACTGGGTCTTCAAACTCCTGTAGCAGCTTTTTAAGACTCATTGGTTCCCTCCCCTTCTTCTTGTCTCGGCAGCAATTCTGGCTGACATGGTGATGCCGTATAGAGCAGGGTTTGCTTTATTTGCTTCCTTTTTCAGCAAATTGCTCCCAGGAGTTTGCATCTCCAAAACAGCCCCTTGTGCTCCTTTGAGTGCATAGTCTAGAGCTGCTGCCAGCCTTTATGCAGGCGTCACAAAGTGATCAGAGGTGGCTCCCTCATATGCATGCTGCTGCTTCACTCTGCCAAGGTACAATTTAGCCTTCTGTTCTTTGTACACGGGGTGAGCAGTGAAAGCCTGTATGTTGAAGCTCACCTTTCATTTGGTAAGTGTGCTGGTTTTACTACAATAAATCAAATGAACGCAGAATTTTTTTTTTCCCAAGGACAGGTACTTTCCACAAGGAGTTAATATGCAATGTGAAAATACAGTTCAGGTCATCGATAAGCCAATTTTAGTCTGCACAACCTTGTACTCCTTTGGTTCGTGTATTCAACTGAAAATTACTCATAACTGTGAACGCTGGCTTTTGCTTTGCAAGCAGAAAACCATGTATAATGTGCAGAATAGCATAGTGAATAGCATAGTGGAAGGAAGTAATTTTTGCAGCCGCAATAAGAGAGCCTTTCACCTTGGGACTCTATGGTTGTTCTTTACAAAGGGTGGGGGTTTTGCTGCCTTAATGTAATTCATTTGAAGTAAAATGGCCTGCTCTTCCCTTTGAGCTAATTTCTGCTTTTCCTCTCCAAGACAAACTAAGAAATAGAACTACTGTGGCTAGATAAGGTGATCCCTTCTCCTGACCAGCTCATGAAGAGTCTCGGAGAGTATGCCCACCTCTAATGCCTGCTGGTACTGTCCTAAAAGGGATAGGAACGTGGGAAGCAGCTGCAGCTGTGCCAGATGCAGGGTATGCCTGGCACTCCAACCCTCCCAGCAAGCCTCTTCATCCAGATCCTCTTTAGTACTTGAGGATTAGAGGTCAGCATCCTGTTGATCTGTCTGTCCTTCTGCATGGGCACAGGCAGGATTTTGCTGCCAGCAGCTGGTATTTGTAGTAATTAACAGAAGGCATGCAGGGAAATCTGCTCTTAATATAGGAAAATATAAACATGGATTAACACAATGCGACTACTTTGTGCTGGCTCTCCTTGATACATTTCCTTCCATTTTAAAGACACGGATGAATGTCAGGACCCAAACAGCTGTATTGATGGCCAGTGCATTAACACAGAAGGATCTTACAACTGTTTCTGTACACACCCAATGGTTCTGGACGCAACAGAAAAGCGATGCATCAGACCAGCAGATTCAAGTGGTATGATCCATTATACGTATTACTGAAGTGAGTACACCTCTACGAGGTGGTGCTGACATGGCTACAGACCCCAGTAAACTTAGACTGGGTCACGCTTGGATGAGCCTGCTCTTTTGGAGGATTTTGGAAGGCAATGCTTGGACCATCATCTGTTGATCCAGAAGGCATCGTGATGTAGGACTCCGCAGGGCTCCACTTTGCCGATGCAGAAGGGAGATTGCTGGAAGTATTAATGAGATTAGGCTTGGGCTTGGGGAGTCTTCAGCCCTGCCCCCATTCACCAGCTCTGCATCTGCCTCGTTCAGTCTCGTAACTAATGAGGCACAGCCTGCTTGCTGTCTCACTAAGGCTGGGGTTTGGCTGTGGGCTAACTCTGGAGAAGCAGTTCGGAGTGACTGACTGCTTCTAACAAACCAAGGAATAACAGGATATAGGAAGAAATAGCTGAAATTGTATCTGTACTTTCAACTGATTAATATTGAGGGTACATTGAGCTCACATTTTCAAGCTGTGGGCTGCAGCATCACTGTTAAAGTAAGGTTTTTGCATGTTCTTTCAATTTCAGTAGACACTGATTTCAGAAAAAAATGGTAGATACCGAGATTCTTAGAAATGTCTCAGAAATCCAGAGCATTATGCAGTCTGCACAGCTTTGTCTATGCCACACACATCTTTGAAAGAAATGTTACAATGGGTTTGATTAGTATTGGCACTGTATAGCCATAAATCCAGACCTCTAGTCCCTGCAACTTGCACTGCATGTTCCTCAGATTCTTCTGTGAAAGGAAATGGGAATACACACTGAATGCCTGCTTTAGTAACTCCAAATTATGGCTGATACTTTTGAGGAGTAATGTGGTCATCCTCTTGCCCGAAACTGTGAAAGAAACACAGCATTTCTATTACTCGATCTTCAGTTAAACAAACCAAGAGCAGGATTGTCCTTTGGGTTCATCTAGGATGCGAAGAGAATGCAAGGGTGCAAAGGGTCTTCCGTCATGCGACATTTGGGCTGATACAACAATGATCTTCTTACCCAGCACAAAGCGCTCAAGCCTTGTATCACTACTGGCATTGTCCTCCCTAACGCAGAGGAGGAGAGGGCAGGCTGGCTCCTTTGCTGCCAGCAGAATTTGGAGTTGGTTGCAGAGACCCACTGCTGCTCTTCACTGCATGTTCTGTCAAGTTCTTAGTAGAATAGGTATCTAAATTCTGATCACCTTGTACTCTTGAGCTAGGATTCAATTCTATACTCACCCATACACCAGTGCATCATGTAAAAATGCAGTTAATAGATATGCACAGACAAAACAGAACCTTGGTTTGTGACAACACTTACTTTTCACTCTGTGCTGGAACAAAATCAAAACGTTGCAGATGTCTTTACAAAACAATTGTGCTGAGGTTTTTACATTCCAAGTGGAAGATTAAGTTTACAGTTCGTCTCCCTCCGATCAGCAGTGATCAGAGATTGCTAGAACTAGGAATTGATCCTACTGAGATCTTTGTCAGAACTAGTATGCCTCTGAAATATCCCAGCTTTAACAAAAATACATGTTTTTGTTAATGTTCATAAGAATGCGACAGTAGTTCACAGCAGTATTCTGTCTCTAACAATAGCTGTAAGTGGATGACTAGGGACCAGAAGAGCAAATAAACAATACTTCTCCTCACCCTCCCTAGCTTGCTCTCTCAGCCTCCAGCTATTTTCAGCTCAGGGGATTTCCTGAGCCTGATGTAGTTTGTCTGTTTAGTTAATGGGACTCTCTTCCAAGTATTTGTCCAGTATCCCATTGAGCCCATGTAAAATTCTTGTTCAGCTCTGCCCTAGCTGTAAAACTTCTTTCAGTTGCCATTAATGGCAATATAAGAAAAGCAAAATAACTCTTAAAGATTCAGTCCATGGATGGAGTTCCCCAAATATTCACCTCTGTCCTAACACTGGTGTTTTTGTCAAGCTCTGTTAACCTCCATGAGAGCAGAGCTGAGTCAGGGTTAAGCGTTCAGCAATGACTACTGATTTAGGAAGTTTTATATCTTGGGTGTCCAACCCAATGTGCTTTTAAATTGGCCTAATAGTGCCAAAGCAGAACCTTTTAAGATTTTTGCAGAGCTGAAAACTCAAGGTGTGAGCCATCTCAGGCACTTAAAAATGGTCATGACTTCTAAGCTTAAATTTGTATGCAGCAAAGTCTGTAAAGCTAGGTTATTTTTGTAATCTAAGTTTAGAAAATTCTGCATTATGTGAGTATTTTTTTTAAATAACAGTGCTGCTATGATAATCTAATACTGTCTTCTCCATCAGAACAAACTGAAGAAACTGAGGTCTACCAGGATCTTTGCTGGCAGCATCTAAGTGATGATTTTGTTTGTAGTCGACCGCTGGTTGGAAAGCAGACTACATATACTGAGTGCTGTTGCCTGTACGGTGAAGCCTGGGGCATGCAGTGTGCACTGTGTCCTATGAAAGAGTCAGGTAAGGAGACATACACGTCAGTTCTTGGAATGAAATCTGAAATACGTAAATCAGTTTAATCCCTTGTATTTATACTACGGCTACTAACATAAGAAAGAACAAAAAAAACCTGACCCTTCAAGAACTAATGGAAATTTTTCTCATTAATTAAGGGGAAATCATTACAGTCTAGATTTTGAAAATGTACCTGCTTTTATTTTTTGAAACTTACAGGACCCATTTCCTTCAGGTGGAACTATCAGTGATTGGCAATTTAGAACCTTGGTGGAAACAGGAGGGCATTTTAGGGGTAGCAGAGTTCCTTAACATTAATGACAAATTAAAAACCATCTATGAAAATACAGATGCAGTTCATGTGCACACACATGCATGATACTCAACAGGCTGCGTAACTGTTTTGGATTTTTGTTGCTGATATTATACATTCAGATGCATTTTTTCAGTGCAATATTCTGCCAGGCTGGCTGGAATTACATGTGTTTGCTTGATAAGGATTTGTAAGTTGTGGTTTAGAGTAACTATCAAAGAATGAGTTGTTATTATATGTCCATATGCTCAGATATTATGAAATGTATAGATGAGCAATTTAAGATAGATAAGGGAAATGGAGTACCCACAAGGACTAAATAATTTCCAGGGAATATAATAATGTTAAAGAAAGCTCGCTCACAGTCATATTTTTAAAAGACTATATTTTGTTTACGTGTTTAGAAATTAGACATCGTTCCAAGACATTGCAGGTAGAAGCTGCTTCTTGTGGTGACTACAAAAGCTAAATGGATATAGAGAGAAATGTTGTCATTGACACACAGGCTTACTTCTGGGGACTAGGAACTGGTGAAGAGACCAGTGGAAGCAGCAATTAGGTATTATGTCATGCTGTGTCTGAGATATGTCAGCCCTGGTATAGACAGTCTGGTGCCACGCTAATTTCTTCCCCCATATAAACTATTCCAAGGCCTAATTTGGATGTAACTTTCTTACTACAAATGTGTCTTTCAGTAATACGGTTTTCCATGTAGTAAAGCACTTTATTCTGATCATACCTGGATTTTTACTTGGGCTTGTGTTACTCTGACCATAGTGTTGTGGCTAAAGCAGTACATGCTTTATTTGCAGCAAGAACCGTGAAGTTAAAACTACATATTAATGCTTCAATGAGCTTCTCTGTGGTTGTTTGTGATTGCTTGGGTTTTATGTTTTTATAATTTACTTGCAAGGTCCCTGAACCTGTTCTTATATATCTTTACTTGTTTGAGTTTGCTTTGGAAGCGCAGTAACTGAAAAAAAAACGCCTGATTTTGATGATGTTGGCTGGAGTAACTGCTGGCTGATGCTTACGGCAGAAAGAGACTGAAGAAGAAAACCAGGGCATGACAGCAGCTTAATTTATAAGATATGGAAATCTCTGAAATGTCTTTGTCAGAACAAATCTTAGAGGACATTCCCAGGCATTGAATTACTACATCTGCTAGAATAACAATTGCAATGGAATGAAATGCAATAGTAAAACAAATACAGGGCAAGAGCGAGAATTGTTGCTATGACCTGGAGCTCCTCAGGTGGAAAGATAGAGCAGAATAATGGAGTTTTTCTTTGTACGAAGTTCATCACGTGGTGACAGTGACCCATCTGTGTCATGGAAGCATGCAATCCTGAGAGAAGGAAGGAAAGCTGTTCCTGGTAGAGAGAATTCAGGTAGGTACGAGACTTGCTTCTGGAGATTTCTGGCTAGTTACATTTAAAGCAGAATACATGTGAAGAGGAACAGAGAGGGACTACCAAGATGGGCAGGGAATGGAGAACCTGTTTTACGAGGGAAGATGAAAAAAGCCAAACCTAGATGCAGAACAAAGGCTGCAAATGGTAAGACTCTCCACTACAGCATGATCATGGAGGACTCCCACAAGCTTTTAAATTAAATAATAGTGCTGATGTGAGGGGAAAAATTAGAACAAGTTCAGTCTGAACATATTTAGACTTGAAATTAGATGGATTTTGATCTTTAGGACCACAGGATTTTGGAGCAGCAATCCTGTGACAACAGCAGGGTGCAGATCCCAACTAGCTTTATGAAGACACTGGAGAAGTTCATTTAAAAAATTCCATAAAGGTTCCTGATGGATAACATGATGCTAAATGTCACTTGGATGACCCTCAGTCAAAGCTGAAGAGCATTATGTTGGATCATAACATCTTTCTTCCTCCAGACATAAGATAATTTTTATGTGAAGTTTAATATGCATTGAAAAGTATCTGCTTTAACTGAAACTACGGGGCATACTTTGATCCCAAATACTTTATATTATCATTGTAAGTTGGAACGTAGATGGTTAAAAAAATAAAAGCATATTGAATCTTTATTATGTCAGAACAAACATACAAGCTTACATTTCTTAGTGGAGGTGGTATATGCTCATGTGTCCTTGCACACATGTACATACACACAGACACACAGAAACCTGGAAGCCTTTCTCTGTTTTCAGGAACGTTTACCAAGAAAAATTTAAAGCTGACTGAACTCCATAAATGATTCATTTGACATGTCTTCAGTTTGTAACATTTAAAGTGATATCATTGGCTCAAGAGAGTGCTTTCACACCTCTGGGCCAGCAGGTCAGAGGTTCAAGTCCTGGCTGGAGAACCTGGAATTTCTCCATTTTTAAATACTTGTGTATTGTGTTGGCTAGATTTACTACTGAAGGTGTTTGCTTATTTCCCAAGTTAGGGGCATTCTGAAGATCTGTAACACATGTTAAAGAAGACCTGGGGATGTGAAAAGTGTTATCACGGGAAGACTTTCACCATGAAATGCATTGGATCATAGAACGGATCATTCACTGTTCTGTGGTTTCCTTTTACCTTCTTTATACTCCCCTTGTATTTGAGGATCTAGGTGCTGCACTTCAAAAGAAGGAAATACAGGCCTACCACCATAAGTGACAAATTTGCAAGTTGCTTCTAAAACAAATTCACGTTTTAATAAAAAATAACCTCTAACCTTTGTGTCCCAGCTTTTCTTGAAAGCACTTCCATTTTTCATGACAAGATTTAAATGTCCTGTTTAAGTAGCATCCAGCATAAAAACAGCAGGAAGACAGAGAACTTTTGTAAGAATTTGATCCGTATAAATGAAAAAGGAAATCCAGCCTTTCATCAGCATAAAAACAGAATTTACATAGTTGCTAAGATTTCTCAAAACTACTAATGGCTGCTTGATCAAACAAGCCCCACTGAAAATGACACTAAACATCAGAGCCTGAGACAAAAATAAGTAGCACCTGTTGAAGTACTGCAACTGAACAGCAACATCTTAACACCAGTAAGACTGATAAGTATTTTGATGACAACGTCAAGGAACAAACTCCAAATACTAGTTCAAAATCCTGATAAAAGTAGTGCAAACATGAACTGTAGTGATGTGATTGAGTACATCTTACTTTGTACAATAGCTTTGTGGGGCAGGCCTTCTTGTCATTAAATGAAGGAAGCAAAGACAGATTGTTTTCAATTACATTGGTTCTAACATTATGATCTTATGATATCATAGTACCATTAAAGGCTTCCACAGATTGCATCCAATACGAAAATGTTAACTATTGAAATGTATTCTCTCCAGGCTCGTTGTGGTGTCAGGCTCTACTTGCCCAAAGAACTTTTAGTAATTATCCTTAAGAAGCCTCTGTATTATTTCAGATTTGTCATTTGCAATCTGCAATAATTGACCAATTGAGGAAAATTAGAAAATTGGATACTTTTGTTAACAAAAGCAAAACATCCTTTATTCATTGCACCCACCCCCCAAAAAAAAACCCCAACTGTCAGACGACCTGCCTTCAGAAGTCCTGCTTCCATGGTCAATTTACTGTTAGTGCCATAAGACCCAACTGTCTCCATCCAGAATCCGTGCTCGAGTAACTGGCAGCAGGACAGGCACCAATGGGTTTAGCAGCTGGGTCAAAGCATCCGTGCCAGAAAACAGAGCAACTGGCCAAGACTGAAAAAAATCTGGAATCTAAAATAAGGCCATACACATCTCATGTTAACCTGAACATGTAACACCTGAATTATAAATCTGCTGAGCCTCCAAAAGCTCCTGTGAGACCTTTATGGGACTGGATTTTAGACAAGGCGTATTGTTACAGGGTACAGGAAATCTGAAGGGAGGAGTTGAAGAAACATCTATAAAATGTTGAGTAAGGTGGTGTGCCGGGGTCAGTGTTTAATTTAGGGAGACTGCCTATTTTTTGTATTTGTAAAATGATCTTGGGAAACATGTCGCGGAGTTGTTATTGCAGTGCACTATCACCTTTGCTTCAGTAACACCTTAGGATGCTAGGAAGGTGGAATTAGGTGCCCTTGAACTAAAGATATACCCGTCTGTTAAGGAGGGTGCTTTCTCCTTCTCCTGTAGGTAGCTGCTTGGAGAAGTTTTAATATGGGAAAAAGGGGGTAAGGTAGGACTGGGAGTCTGCAGTTTTAATAACTGTTTACTGAGGATGGGGTACATTACTACATCTATAACTAAGAACTTTTTGGTAGTCTGACTATTACGATAATGTCATGAACACATTCTTAGGCAACTGCATTCAGTTTATAAGCCTGCTTATTTGTGGAACCTTATCCACAAGAGTACCTTGTATTCTTTTACTGCAAGTTTTAAATTCTAGTAGTTTGTGTGTTTTTATGGAACACTTCATGTTTAGAAGATCTGCAGAAAGGACAATGGTAGAATTCCAGTCAGTAGACATTACAGATGTTCTGTGGGACTAGGAGCTGCATAAAGAACTGCTGAAGACTCATGTTGTACTTGAAGTTTCCCTTTATCTCCACCTTAGCATTTGCGAAGCCCAGACTAGGAGAACACTGAGGGTAGTGGGTAACACAAATCATCTGGGATGTTGTATCATGTGAAATTGGCCAAGAGAAATCTTACATGTTTTTTTACACAGAAACCCACGTCTGTGCTGGTCCTACCAGTTTCGTCTTCCATGAGGAAACAGAAATAGGCACCCTGAGCATTATAACTCTTCTGACTTGTTCTAGACATGTACTTTAGGATGAGGTGGTATCCTAGAAGTGGTTATGTCCTTCCATGGACTGTAAAGGGACACTGGGTGACTAATTCAGGTGCAGACCCTTGGAGATGCCTACATGTAGTTGTTGAATTCTACCCCTTCTGGCAGGACAGATTGTTTTAGTTGCATTTTTGTTGCAAGGAACTCTGTATCCTTTGTAAACATTACGAGTTAGTTCTGGGCTGAGCTTCTGTATTATGAGATGATGTTCTCTTTGAGTTCTGGCTAATGTCACTCATCAAGATCTGGAAGTACAGAGAGAACCAATATGTGTAAAGGATGAGTTTCCATCTGTCCTTTTTTGAGATGGTAAAGATCAGCAGGGAGGCACTGGATTAATTTCTAGAGACTGTTGTTCATCTTTCCATTTAGGGTGGCATTGTGCCTCTTTCCTTTCTGCTTAGGACTCTGGACAAATGGATTATCTTTGAGCTCAAATATTACAGTGATTTGGCCTTGAATATTCAAAGTCTTATGCTCAGTTCTGCCGATTTTTGGCTGCTTTCATTTCTGTTGATGAAGATTTTCAGTGTTTTTTCTGAAGTTTGAGAGATATGCAGAATAGCCTTGGAAGGGTTTTCCTCATGGAACTTCACATTCCAAGTGTACATGGGAGTCAGAAAGCCATTTGCAAGGTTGTGGCAGAAACGATCTGACTCTTACTACAACTTCTAATAATCTACCTTAAGCAGGAGGAGAGAGAAGATTGTTTTAGGAAATTTGAGCAGCCTTTGTTGAGAAACAAAAGGTGACTACGAGAGTTTTACATCCACTGTGAGCTTCTCCTCAGTGATTTCATTTAGAGTTATCTCCATGTAAGGATACGAATATCCTTCCTAACTCAATGAAAAAAATCCTTTAAGACTGATACCCTTCCCTTTATTCTTTAGCAGCAAGAGTTGTAGAATATATGTGAATGCTGTCCACCCACAAACCTCAGCGTCTGTTCATGGAGGATGTCAAATGATCTAAATTGCCAAATAGCACAATCTAAATGTAGAGCTGAAATATCTTCATCTTTGATTCACACATGATGCAATCTCCTGAGAGAGCGTTAAGTTTAACCAATTCAGACTGATGTCCAGAACCTCTGGTTGGGAAGGGACATATATTACGTGTAATAAATGCTTTCTTGGCTTTGTCCTTCTCTCCAGTGATCTCTTCCATGATGAAACCATTGCATTCTTAAATAATTTGAAGGAACTGCCTTGGTGTTGATAGCTTTGGCTCCTTTTTTGTATGTGTGATGGTGACAGTTTGGAGGAGCTGGAACCAGAAATATAGCTTGCTTTATGGGTAGGATTGGCTGTGGTACAGTTGTTTCATGGTTATGATAGGAAAAGCTTTTTCTTATATAACATTTTGCTTTAAATACATGAAATATGGAGTATTTTTTCTGACTAGAGAATACAAATAAGGCCCACACAGGCTTGCACAGTTACGACTGTATATGCAAATTAGATGCATATTTGCACAGCTGCACTTGTGCTAACAAGCACCTAAAAGCCAGTCAGTCCATCCAATTTATGTTGTGTTGTCTCTGTCAGCCTAGCTTTCATCACCAATTACAGCCAACATCTGTGCCAGTACGCATGTGCGTCTAGCTGTATTCCCCTAACACGCTTGTTTTATATGCATATATCTGACTTAAAAAACGTCCTTTACATTTTTGGAAGCATACGTCAGTTTCCTTTTATAATAGCTATCCTATGTTATACAACAAGCTGTCTCAATGCTTCATTTGCAAGTTGAAATGAAGAGGGAAAAACTTAGAAACACATGGAGAGCAATGTAGACTAAATTACATTAAAAACACAAGTCGTCTTTCCCTCTTGAACTGCATTTGTATTGTCCCTGATCACAGCCAGGAGATGAGTAAGCAGAGAAAGTGAATCCAAATAGAAAAAGGTTTTATTGTTAATTGTGACTTACAGAAAATGAAAATTTTAATTTTTTTATTACTTTACATGAAAGATTATTTTGAAAGTATTGATTTCTGTGACAACTAAAATGTTTTTGTCATTCAGGGATAGTTATAGGTTTTCCCTTGCTCTCTGCCCCCTTACCGCCTTCTTGATCTAAGTCTCCTACTGTCATTTCCCTAAGGCAGTATCATGCTGTTCTCTCATTTGTACACTTGCTGCAACTTTTTGTGCACCAGTCATGCTTCTACCCACAAATCTTACAGCACTGTTTGTTTAGAACATTGTGACCAACATACAGCACAGTGACCCGAAATAGATTATTTTTAATTTGAACTGTAGGAACATAGCACAGCAAGGGGAAAAGTTTAAAACAGCAGAAATTGTACATACGCATCTGTCTTGCCATAACTTGTTCTGTCCTCCAGAGGGGGACTCTGATGGGTTCATTTTCCTCAGGCATCCAAGTCTCTAGTCTACCTTATTTCAAAATGCTGGTTCTTGCGATCTTTCCAGAATGCGGCCCCCCAAATACCTTTCACTCTTTGTACTTTTCTCTCTGCTCACCCTTGCTTCCCTGTAAAACAAAAGACAAGCTCAGCAAGGTGGCACAGATAACTTGCCATTGTTACTGGTCTTGAATTTCTACTGTTGGTTTCTTAAACCCAAGGAGAGCAACAGCAACTCACTTATCTCCTGAGCACCTACTAACTGAATCAACACGTTACAAAAGACAAGAGATAAAGCCTACACTACTTGGACAACTAAATAGAATATACAGTATTAAGAGAGCATTATAGGTAATTCCAGTATGTATCAAAACAATGATACAAATTATATATAAGGAGGATAGGTGTACACATTCTAAAGTGACTTAGCTCCATCAGCTTTTGTATTAAAGCTCTACATACAAATAATGTATACATTATTGAAAGATTAGAGTGTATTAACAAATGGTTAATTAAGCATAATAGACTTCAGGAGGTTAA
This sequence comes from Burhinus oedicnemus, assembly GCA_008921705.1. Lineage (NCBI taxonomy): Eukaryota > Metazoa > Chordata > Aves > Charadriiformes > Burhinidae > Burhinus > Burhinus oedicnemus. The sequence goes on from VFFE01009084.1 coordinate 3,036,675, forward strand.
TAGATTATTACAGTTGCATGTAAAGCCTTGTAGATGACCTTGATGTAGTTACAACTCCTTGTAACAAATACCAAGTTTACAGTATGACCTAAAACAGCTCTTCATCATTTTGTAGCTACTAATTTACTTATAATGAGACCTAAAAATGCAGACATCCAGAACTTGATTGGCAAAGGACCACTGTGGCAGGAAACAAGTTTCTATTGTCAACATTTCTTTATTCTTCTTTAGATAATAAACAACTTTGCATTGGCAAATGTGCAATATAAAATAGTCTTGCACAATCTTCAAACTACCCAACTCTCATCTGCATGAGAACTCCGGCTCTGTGGATTTTCAAATGTTCTGACTGCTTCCTTCAGAAGAAAAACATTGTTTCTACTACTGGTATCATTAAGTAGAAAATTAGCACTGAGTAATCTGAGAAGCCAATGTCAAGGTTCTGTCCAATCCTTTCCATCAGATTACATCCATGTGGAAGAAGCAGTGATCCCTCAGACCTGCTTGCCTTGTCTCCTTGCCATTCACTGACTGGTTCTGTGTGGTGGTTTCTTCCACAGAGGCCAAATGAATTAGTATTTTGTGGTAGAGCATAGATTTCCTTTGCCAAGAACATTTGTGTGCATCTGTGAGAAAGTGGTTTTACACTTCTGCACAGCTTTTCTCTGTGTATGTATCAATGCCCTTGGGTATAATGAGCGGCTCAACACAGAACTATAAAGGAGTCAGTCTGAGATGATAACCTGGCTGTCCCCATACGTGGATGTTATTTGGGGTTAGATGTGGCGAAGGAAGAATAGGGTGTTTCTGGGCCTATGACAGCTCTTCAAACTATGCTCATTATCCTGGTTTCTCAGTGGGAAGCTGTGCATTAAGGGATGCAAGTAACATTTGCTATATGCCATTTATTTTCTCATGCTGGCTTTGTTTCATGTGCCATGGGATGTCTCTATTGGGAAGCGTACCTTTTCATCTGGGAGAGGAGAGGGTTGTTTGAATATAATTATTACTGCATATAATGTATTCTGGAGGATGCACATCAGAGGAAATCACCTTGCATGTGAAGCAGAAGGTGGTGAGATTTACAATGATTTGTAAGTTCTCTGGGGAGTTCATTCTGTAGACTCGGACTGGCACCGTGACAGTTCTGTGATGTGCACAGACAAGCTTTGACTGTACTGTACAGTCTTATGCTCTCAAAGAGCCAAGTTGTTGACTACAAAATTCAGACTTTTTGAACACTTCGTTGTTTTCAGTACACAATAAAACCACTCCAGGTGGAGGAGATCCTACCTGTGAAAATAAAATGACAATGCTGGGCAGCAAGTGGGGCTGTGCTCTGCACTGTCTAGAGGCAGTCTGGATTTATCCAATTATTTGCTGTCTGGGACAGTTCTACACAGCATGAGGTTTCTGGCTCTGTAACCATCTGCAATTCTTGGATTTTGTAACTGCTTAAGATTTTTTTTCCTCTCTCTCTTTTGGTGGTTTGCTTTCCCGTCCTTACTCTGCCTGGTTCTCAGAACACCAGGCAATCTTCACAGAAACAGATGCTAAATAGGCTGTAGGAACAGTAAAGGAGCACCTGGATTGCTGTATTTTAACATTTCTATTTTCAAATAAACTGTCTTCTATATATTTTAGTAAATGGTAATGGAAACAGAGGCGACACAGTAAGTCAACTAAAAAAAAAAATCAAACTCTGCATCAGCATTTCAGACGTGGACTCTGACACTTAAAATGAAGAGCTGCTTTGGCCTGCTTCAACTTGTATAGTCTAGCTATTGGAGAGACACAAAAAATCAGAGTGTAACTATTTCTCCTGTGCATTTCCCCTTGCCCTTTGAGGTTCACAGCCAAGGATACTTCGAACAGCGCTCATACTTAATCCTGTGGCTTGAAAACACAGTTTGCAGATGAGTATATGCTATTTTAGAAGGATTTTTCATTCTGTGATTTCTGCAGGTTGGCTGACAATGCAAGAAATACGGCCCCAGCTGCTCCAGTTTGCTTCCTTTGGGGTGGCTTCTGCTAGCAGCCGCAACGGTTTGGGGTAGCCTTTGTTCCACCAGAATGAGTGTAACCATAGCTAGCCCTGGAGGGGGGGTGCATTGGCAGTGGGATACACAGTATCCCTCTGCTTTTGCTTCCCTTCCAGGCCAGAAGAACCTGACCCGTAACTTTTTGTACAGTTATTGAGTCAAGTCTACCCCTGGTATTATCCCTATTATGACTTAATAGTCTGTATTTGGCTCATTAACATTTTAATGACATTCTTCTTGAAGAGAGAATGCTTTGTGGAAATTGCAGATTTATGGTGTTTCTAGGAAGATAAGTTTATTTCCAGCTAATATGAACCACAGCTCCCTGGGACTAATGTAATGCAGCCTGTTACAAGCATGATTAGTTTTATATCCTATTTTCTTTCCCTCCTCAGAGGATTATGCCCAGCTGTGCAACATTCCTGTTCCAGGATCTCGACGGCCATATGGACAAGATGCTTTGGTTGACTTCGAGGAGCACTACACTCCAGAAACTAATCCATACTTTGTTGAAGACCGTAAGCAAGTTTCTGTTATGTAAAATACTTGAAATGAGGGTTGTAACTTGGATTATTTCCCTGTAGCTGGCTTCATTCGTCTGTTTGCTTCTGAGTAATATGGCCTATTTATGTTTTAGTTATTCCTATGACACTAGCTTTCAGTCAGGTGTTCTTGTTCAAGAGCCAGTGTTGTGTAAGAGTCCAGTTGAGCTCAGGGTACAATATTAATTTTTAATATAGTGAAATAGTTTGTGCCAAGTGTACTAAATTTGTATTTACCAATAGATTTACAGCTAAAGGTCAAAAGGATTGCCAGTTTTCCTTCTCACAAATTAATTTTCCTTTGGAGCATGGGACAGATTTATTCAGAGTGCATTTAGTTTAAAAGAAAAAAAAAAAAAATCCCTTCACACCAGCTTTCTGTGATTTTCCAGTAGAATTTATAGGGGGGAAATGAGAGCATGTGAGTTGTTCTCGCTCAACAGAGAAAATGTACAGCACAGTATGATCAGAGAGTGTGCATGCATGTAGCCTTCAGGCTAGATGGCCAGGAATGGCCTGCCAAGCAGGGCGTGAGGGATTGTATACAACATCTCAGTTGCACTTTAGGAATATCAGGGTTCTTTATGGGTCTGGCCTAGCTCACTGTTAAGACCTGTGGGAGAGAAATGCTTATAGATCTCAGCATCTTCCTCAAAATCAGCCATCCTGTACAGGTTCAGCACACTTTGTCACAGTTTTAGAGAAGAAAAGTGGAGGTATCAGAAGGAACTGGTAACTCCCTGTGCTTTACGCACATAGCCTACAAGTTGCCACTACACTCTCTCCCACAGTGCTTCTCCTGTACAAGGAGGTTTTTTTAAAGTAACGGTAATAGATCAAAACAGGGCAGGAGGATTACAGCACACTATTAGAAGAGTGATACGCATTTCTTGCACACATTGCACTTTAATTTATACAGAACTACACAAATCAGGTTAATGAGTTAATTTCTATTTAGCATCTAAATGACCTTCTAGCTCTACACAGAATTGTAAAATGTCTTATTTCTTTATATCCAGATGATTTTAATTAAACAGTACTGAGTGTTGATGTCTAATTGAAATGTCACACAGATGATAACTACCAAACACAATGAAAAGCCCAGAAAGATGACTGGGTAACCAATGTGATAGATAAAATACTGAGTGTGAAAGAAGCACTTCACAAGTTATAAGCAGTGGTGAATAAATACAATACAATTGTGGACAGTTTTGAATCCACAGCTGAGTCCACGGTCTTAGGGACAGAGGCTTAAGAACTCATGTCTCTTGTTCCTATCCTATCACTGAATCGGATACAGTCGCAAGCAAATGCATAAGAAACCCCACAACACACAGCTGCCTGACTCTGTCCTGATCCAGAGACATATTCCCTGACAGATGAAGTTGCCACATGTTTAGGGCATCAAAGACTTCAAAGTCACAATCCTGCTGCCGTCTGTATGAGGAATACAACAATACCTCCAATCTCGTGGCAGGGCCATGTACTTCAGTGTAATATTTGTGACCTGTGTGTAATCAACTTCTACAGAACCAACTACACATATTAGAATTACAACCCAGGTCCCATCCAGCTGTTTTGAAGTAGAATATTTTGTGAAGTAGAACTTGCTGTGAGTGATAAGTATTTTGGGTTTAGCTAGTTAAAATTACAACATATTGTATTAATGAGAGAAAGAAAAAAAATGTATATATGTATGTACATATGTATAGGCATATATATGTGTGCATATATTCTATATGTCAAATTATGCCTTTTCTTTATTTGAAAAAATCTATGTATTTGGGGGGGCACCTTTCCCTTTCTTGGCACTGTTTTCTAAATTAGCAAAGATCTTCACCTTAAAGGACCCTCATGAGCCCTCTGCAAGCTCCATTAGAGGATTTGAGAATATAATGAAAACTGGTGAAGTTTCTTACTACATTGGAACCATACATCATGACAGTCTGCTCAATAGCCTCAGTACTATTGCACTGAGATGTGATTTCCTAGGTTCATGGAAAAGACATGTTTCCCACTTAATGTACATTTGTAGACATATGTATTGTATATGTTCTTGAGATGTGGCATATGTCAGCAAGTACTTATGTCACGTTATGTGTTCAGTGTCTCCAAATTCACTCAGAGTCTGACTGACCACCATGATCCTTACTAAGAATCCCACCATGCTAGAGAAAATCCAGGACAGAAACAATGTATGTAGTCAAAGAGAGGGGAAGTGAAATGACAGTACACAAGTTAAACGGGGGAGATGCAGAAAAGGCAGAGTAGGAAATGCAAAGCAAGGACAAGAGCAAAGACGACCTCAAGAATCAAGACAGGATGGAGTAAATATAAAAAGGAGAACAAGCACAAGGAAAGGGAGAAACTCATATTGCTAGGTAGCTTTGCAAATCTACATATCACGACTGTTGCAACAATATAAATCAGTAAACAGGTTTTAGATAAACCAATGGTTTGTTTGTGGAGTCACTATATGAATTATATGTTATGGGGCAAATGGGGAGATGTATCCTACCGTATTCCACTCCATCTCTAATTTCCCCTCCATTTTTATGCTATATATTCATTATGCTGGTAAATCTACAACTCTCAAATGTTCTCAACTTTTTCCTCAAAAGTCTTTTTGATGTGATGGGCTGCCATCTGCAGTCCTGTTACATCACTGCTCCACAAATAGAAAGCTAGTGAAAAAATCTGTGCAGGACTTAACAGGAGCAATTCAGTCCTAGAGAGAATCTGAACATGTAGAAATGTCAAATAATTTTTAAGTATAAATCCTTCCTTATACATAAACGCATAACTGTCAAAAAAGCCCTAAGACAGCAAGCACAAAAGGCGTTGTACAAACCACTGAATACAAAAGAAGAGAACTCTCTAGCTTTGACTACTCACCATCTAGAATTATGACAAGAAGCAATTGGTAGATTATAGGTATTTGTACTGGCACCAGTCCCTGGAGTATCCAGCCAAAGGGTTGTTAACCAAAACCACAACAGGAAAGCAGTCTCTGATTTCTTCTTACTTTCCTTAAGGCAGTTGAGATTGGTGTTTTTTTAAATATGTTTTCTTCTAGATACATCAGAATGCATCTCTTCCCCCCCGCCCCCCCTACACACACCTTATTTTTCTAGAATTCTGTTTTAAGGAACTTCTACCTCAAACTGCACTACCGCTTCTTACCTTTGCTTCCATAAAGGTTGGTACATGTAAAAATTAAAATAAAAGGTAAGATTTAGCCTTTAAAAAACATGTCAAATTATGCAGTTTCCTTTACAAAAAAAAATCACAGATTTTTAACACAAATTAAAAACTTAAAAGTTCACAAAGTTATTCCATTTTCATCTTGAAACATATCACAGCACTTTTCTAGTGCATTTAAATCTCCAGATGGTGCAGATCTGCTAAAGCTGACCTATTTTCTGCAAAGTCAAGTCACATTCCAGTAAACTTCTGAGACAATTTGAAACTCTCACTATACATTTGGTTATACTGATTCAACAGCTCTGTAACTTACTTGTTTGCAATTATTTCTGCATCCAGGTTTTCTGAACAGCTTTGAGGAGTTACAAGCAGAGGAATGTGGTATTCTGAATGGATGTGAAAATGGCCGATGTGTAAGAGTCCAGGAAGGCTACACCTGTGACTGCTTTGATGGTTATCACCTGGACATGGCCAAAATGACTTGTGTTGGTGAGGATAGCATATTACTTCATCTTCTTCTGTTAGTCTGTCAGTTTACTCAGTCACTTGGCATAAGGAGGCACTGGAACAAAGGGGTTAGAGATGATCACCTGAATTGTATTAAAGATGCCAACTTTGATTTACTGCAAAGGCCAGTAAATACTGTTACAGAAATAACTATGTTGGTGTTCCTCAGTTCATCTTGGTCATTACAGCTGTGTTCAGTTAAGAGCCTAGAAATGAGCAAACACACATTTGTGTACTGAAGCTTAAACTTCTATCAATAATTTAACACTAATATACAGGACAAATGTTCTCCCAAGGTTTTAGTGAGCTAAGAGGATGGAACTGGATCCAGAGTAGGACAGTAATTTTAGGAGCAGATTTTTAGAGTGGCTGAATCACCTAAATATGCAGATAACCGCTTGGTGGGGTTTGGCCCCTGATTCTCCCCAATTTCAACAGTCAACAGACCGGACTATTCCTCTCACTCTCAAACTAGTAAATCTGCACAATCAGGACATCTAATTACTATGTCTTCAATTAAAACAACAAAACATGGCAATGGCACATGTCAGTGAGAATATGAAGCAAAACAACACCCCTCAGCATAGAAGCCTAGTAGAGGCCATGCATGGGTATTTCAGTTTAAGGTCTCTACTGGCCTTGCTTAGCATGATGCTTCATAATGTACAGCTGAGGTCTCTCAGCTGTATCAAGATAAACTGTAATCTTTAGGATGTTATGGCAAGCTGGCCTCCTTAGCGAGAAAAGATGTAGCTCCTGTGTATTTCAGGCCAATGCTGCACAATATTGAGTGCAGGTAGTGTGCTGTTCACAACTATTCAGTTGACAACACCAACAGCTCCTAAAGCATTTGATTTTTTAAAATACAGATATTATGCTAAGAACTTGGAGCTTCTTTCTTGTAAGCCACTTTTCATTCATCACATACAAACCTGTAAGTGGTTACGAAATTTTTGTTTTGCTGCTTAGGCTGAATTTAGACTTGGTGATCTAACAGTTTAAGGCCATTTAATACACTATTGATTTCCTATGATAACTGCCACCTCTTCCCAATAAAATACTCACCTGTTACAGCTTTTGACCCAGCGTAATTCCACCTGAAAATTTCTGAACTGAAAATATAGTTCTCAATGTATTCATACAGCATATTCTACTCCTGACAATGCTGGAAAGAAATGAGTTCTACCTACACAGCAGACTTCAGTGCGTGTGTTTTGATGTCCCCTTTTTGCAGATGTGAATGAGTGCAATGAGCTGAACAACAGGATGTCTCTCTGCAAGAATGCCAAATGCATTAACACAGAAGGTTCGTACAAGTGTTTGTGTCTCCCAGGGTACGTACCTTCAGACAAGCCAAACTACTGCACACCAGTGAACTCAGAACTAGACAGTGAACTGGAGTAGAGGAAAATCTCGATATCCTAAGCCCATATACTCTGCACTGTATAAAGAAAAGGAAGAAAAGTATTTAACTTGAGAAGAGAAGGCACCGGAGTAGCGAACATAAGGGGAGAAAAAGCATTAAAATGTGTCAAAGGTGAGACATGATAGCCTGATGGCATATCAGCTTCACTGAAGTGACAGACCAAATGGACACATTACTCTATGAAAGAAACAATCAACTATATAGTGTGTTCATAAGAAAAAAAAAAAAATCTTTAAAAGCAAAAACAGTGCTGTTATTTTAAACAGAAGAGCTTTGGTTTTTTGGTTTGGTTTTTTTTTTACTATTGCTTGATTAATTTGGCATTTAAATAGTGACGGAAATATTTTATATTACTATGTCATTTTTTGACTGTTCAGTTCCTTGCCTACTGTTTCTTTTCAGACCTTTTTTCTGATCAGTACAAATTCTATGATACAGATATTCTTAGGCCATTTTATAAGAACTGTTACACAGGGTAATGCTCCTTCTTCTCTGGAACATTGGTCAGTGACTTTTTTTTTAATTTGCTAGTTGTCTGCCCTGTGGAGCAGGCACCCTTTGTTTTCAAATGTTTATATACCTTGGCGAAAAGTCCTTATATTCATTTTGTATTCTGTATGGTTTTTACTGCACTTAAAGTCTTTAGAACCTTTCTTGCCAAGTTCAAAGCTGCTAGTGGACAACATTGGATTCCTTTTGTACATTAAAACAAAAGATTTTAGCTCACGTCTGTATTGTAATGTGTAAATTGAACACAAGAGAGATCTTGTTTGATTACCCTAACATATTAAAGCTGTATATTAAAACTCAATAAAATCACCTTTTTTTTAGAAAAAAGCTATTTACTAATTGTAGGTTTTTTTCTTTTATTGGTGTTTATGTTACTAGAATCAACCCCTGAGGTGTTTACAGTACTAGAATTAATTTACAGTAGTTATAGGGAGTTGTCTGGCTGGTTTTTCCTTCTCCTGCTATTTTAATAAGACCAGAATCTGAATTAGTTGATGCCTGAAGTTAGACTTCCAGAGGAAAGATTTCAAACAGACCTACAGAAACTGTTTGACTTGGAAGCTGATTCCCATGGAATTTTTCTTCTTTCCTGGTTTAGGCACGTTTCCCACTAAATCTGCAAATAAGGCTCTTCAGTATGATAGCCTGGTTTTCAGAAAATACTGAAGAGGAGGGGGAGAATTTCCTCTTCTTGATGAACTGTACCTTCCCATCAGCTCTATTTTTCAATGGAAGGAGAGAAAGAGATTAGGAGACTGACAGATATTTCACTTTGACCTTCTCCAGAGTGGAAGAGTTTGCTTTGGAAATCCTGAAACAGGTCCTTTTGATATTTTCCAAATGAAACATTTTTGCTGTGTCTTTTAGACCTGCCCTGCATTAAAAGGAAAAGGATAACATGAGACTTTAAGAAGCAGGTTAAATTGGGTCCGATTGTCTGAAAATTAGATTTTTATTTCTCATTCCACCAAAAAAAGAAATACTTGTTTTGGTTCTGAATCAAATTTCTTTTCCAATATTTAAGTCTGCCACTGAACCAAAAATATCTTAAGTTGTGTTCCTTTCAGTACTGTGGACTCAGTAGATCTCATTAAAGCCCTGGTGCCTGTTAACATGCAGAAGCATCTGTCCTTCCCAGGGCACCTCCTCTCTATCTGCTGGAATTTGACACTATGACTAGTGAAGACTTTTAAGATCTGATGTTATATTAAAATACAAGAAAAATTTCAGAAAAAACCTGGGGGGGGGAGCAATCTTTAAGGAAGAGACTCTTTGTAAAATGCCCAACTCCCTTGACTTTTCTAGAATTAAGCAGGAGAGGGGTGGAGGGCCAGTCACTCTTCTCAGTCAAAAGAGGTGGACTACAAACACTACAGCTAGTCTATAATTACAAAAAAAAAAATTAATTCTTGCTTACCTGCTGTGATTAGGAGAAAGGAAGGAAGGTCTGGTCTTACTAGGGAATTCTGTAACTAAAGAGCTCTTAGTTGTCCTGCTTAAGGTTAATCCTATGATCTTAATAAAAAACAAAGCCACAGTTACAACCTTTCACTGGATTCAAGCTGAGCTCTGGTCTGCTTTCAGCTATCTGAAAATTCATAGACAAAACAGCACTCCCCCTACTCCCACCTCCAGACAGCTGCCTCCTGCTTCAGTAAGTGGCTGTGTTCACCTCTCAAAGACAGCCTAGGCCCCAAAGCTGCCATTGCAGTCAGCACCGCAGCCTCAGATTTTCGACATCCTAATACTCCTTCAATCCTTCCCCAGCTAGGGAGTTACAATGGCAGTACGAGTCTCCACCTTTCCTGGGAGTACACCAGTATGACAGCTGAGGAAATAACACTCAAACTTCAGTACCCTTAGAAGTCTTCGCTTGGCAACAAACGCTGTACCGAACATGTAATTCTGAGCCACAGGATTGGCTCCTTGCTGATTTATTACATCTTTTTAAAACAACAAGTTCAGAATAGCCTGGGACTTTGCCATTCTCAGACAATATACACTCCGACCCCCTTACTTCGTGTTATTTCAGACAAAATAGCCAACCCAAGCTGTTCCATAAGCAACACAAGTAAAATGAAGCCTGAATTCCTATAACCTTTCCTTGTATCTCTCTCTTCAGTAGACCAACTTCAGCTCCTTGTATCTCTGCTACTCTCAACAAGCACAGGCAGCACCTGTCTGCAGCTGTGGGTGCCAGGACAGGGTGACGGATGCACATGCATTGACACAACTTCTGCCAAACCAAATGTTGCCCATGCTTTCAGCAGGGAGGGTTAGTTGGGTCACTTGCCTCAAGCTGTTTATCAGACTTCACGGACCTCAGGTTGTACTGGCCTTTTCGTCTCATTTGCCTTACACACATGGTTGAAACTGGTCACGGGGTTAAAAGCTACCAGTAGGTTCAGAGCAATGGCATACACTGGCTCTGGTTCCACAGAAAACAAACCAAGCAGCAACCCAAGCCTTAGTGGCTTCTTGGCCTATATCAGTTTCTGTTACCAGCAATTCACAAAAAAGATTTTGGTCTGTCCAGCCACCTTCCATCTCCCTTGCCTGATTCAAGAGGGCAGCAGTTGACCCAAGCCCTAAGTGAAGCTTGAAAACATTCTTCTGGTTCAATAGTCATGTCCTGATCACAGCTGTACTCTTCTATTACAGACAGTATATAAGCAAACAACATACTTTGTGCGTGCTCCTGCCTTTCCCTTTTGCCTCTTCTTACCTCTAATATATGCCTTAAAACACACACAGGGAGCCAAAAGCAGACCAAACAGCCTGAACTCCACTTACAATCCCAGGGCTTAGTATTCCACATTGCCTGGCTCTAGGCCTCCAGAAATGCTTCAACAAAGGAACCACAATTGAAGGAATTAAGTGAAATTCAGCCGATCTGACCTCAGCCTCTGGAGCCCACCTACTTTGCCCCAGCATAGCAAGGCTGGTTCTGTCATTTCACCTGAAAAGCTGCAGGGCTTAGGAATACAATTTTGATTCATAGTTAAACAAACATTTTCTTAACATCATTAAGAGGAGGGATTGGACACCATGGATGTAGCCATTTACTTGTTACAAGAGCTGCGGTTTAGGTGAGAGCCCTAAAAATACAGAAACCACCATGTACAATTCCATGATTCAAGTTTCTGAGTGCAGCAGAGTCTGGAACTGATTACAATTTATACCAAATGGCACCAATACTTTTTACATCCATATGGACCCTTTAGAAAAAAAAAATTAGTCCTTTTTCAGCCAGCCATTTCCTTGCTACAAAAAATAAAATTGCTGACATGGTAGAACTGAATTCTGCTAGGTCCCCTATAATGCTGCTGTGTTAATGAGAATGAAGTTGCTACAGAACTAGAGTTACACATATTTCAGCTAGAAAGACATTTGATATGAATAGATACTTTCACGTTGGGATGCTGTTCAGTGAAAGATTAGCCACTCAAATCAACTGACACACTCAAATAAATTCCTGATGAAGAGAAGTCCTAAAACACTAAAGGCGCCACAGTGGTTGTCATGACCTATTAGCTCCCAGAGATCTTCATCTTCATGAGGGTTTGAATCTGAGTTTTGAGTTCCTCACTGCCCCTTGAGTGATGTCCATCTGGCAGCAGAGGGGCTCCTGGCTTTGGCACTCTTTCTTTCCTAACTTCTCAAAAGGAAAGGTGACAGATCCTATTAGAGCAGGTCACAGGCCTGGTCTGGTCAGCAACTGAACCACAGTGCATTCCTTCAAAGTGCACAGCCAACTTAAAAACCCCACTGCTGCCTCCAGAAGAGACTGCGGTATTGTTCTTTTAATAATGCCACCCACCTTGAAGAGTAGTTTGTACTTGCTAGGGACTCTGCTAACACCAAGCAGGGCAAGGGAGCTGTTAAGGAGCAATTCAAGCAAAGAAGAGGTGAATTGCTGGGTGTCACAGAGGCTACTGCTCACTTCTGAGATCATTATTTGGTATTTATATAGCTGTTTCTACCAGAAGATCTGAAATTTACCTAGGAAAGCTAAGGGATGTGTGCAAAAGAGAAGCAGAATAACTAAGAGTGAGTGAATGAGGAAAATCAGCCATTTGCTGAATGCTTCCCAATGAGTGATGATGTCAGCTTGTGAGAGAGTAACAGCGTTCTTCAGGAGAACACCAAGGACTGGGCTACAGTCACTGCATTCACCTGCAGGAATAACCTCACACAGCAGGAGAACTAGAAAATTTGAACCCTCCTGGGGCACCACCTCCACAGCTGGCATTGGCTGTGTTTGCACACCAAGCTGTGAAAGATCTTGAACCCAAATACCACCCCACCCCCCCCAACCTTTACCATTTGAGCACCCACATACCAAAAAGAAACAGGATTATCCTGTGACAACCTGCATGAATAAGTGATTTTACTATCTGGTGGCAAAAGAATTACATAAACTAAAGAAATGCAGGATGTCAGCCATGTCAGCTTTCCTTCCAGACCACTGAATCACCAGATACGTATCTTGACTCAGAGACTCCTAATGGAAGTCTTCAGGCTGCATGTTTGTCCCAGCTGTGTCTGAGGCCTGTGATTGCTCTGCTCTTCTCCCTCTCAAGCTGTAGGGAGAGGGAGTTGTTGTGCCTCGGCAACTGAGCAACCTCACTGAATTTTGAAATTTGTCCTGCCCAAAGCAGGAGATTGCAATAGGGGCCTCCAGATGTCCCTTCCAAACTACATTTTTCCATGAGGGGAGGCTGTGACCTGACATAGCAGCCTCTGCTCCCTATACTTGTGAGACAGGGAACCTGACAGAGGGGACATGACCCCTTCCCCTTCTCCCACACCTGAGCACACGCCAGGAGTGAGCCTTTCGCTCTGGAGAAAACAGAACACTAATCTGCTCAGCCTGTCTCAGGAGAATCCCATTGAGAAAGAGCATTACACACAATGTGCACTGTTGCTTGCTATCGGCCAATATGTTCTTGAAGAGTTAAGTGGCAACCTCAGGTGGAAGGGAAGTTCTGCAGTAAAGTTTCTGTCCTAACAAAAGACACAGAGGAGGGAGGAAATTAGGATATTCTTATTTCTTTCTACACTGGCTTTCCCTTCCCCTCAAGTCATGCTTTGCCACACACTGCTTTCCATTAGTTCTGAACCACGGGGGATGGAGAGGATACTGCTAGCCAGGATGGAAAATTTCTACGTGACAATTTCAGCATCACCTCCAATCCCTATCTACTCACACTGCCAGGATCCATTCTAGGCTGGATTTTTCCAAAGCACTCCGTATTGATTTAGCTCTCCTCCTACCGAAACCTGTGGCACCTCCATGGATTCCAGAGGGAGCAGACCAAAAGCTGTGCCAAGCTCTTTTGAAAAATCCCACCATGTATATTTAATGAGGATTGTCTCTGGCAGAAAAGTTTTGAGTACAGTGAAGCAGATTTTTTATTTCTTTCACATTGAAAGTTTAATTTCTGCCACTTGTCATCCAGGGACGTAACTGCCCAGCACAGTGGGCAGGACCTGTTCCAAAATCCCCAGCAGGATATAGTCTTTTTCCACCGAAAACTGAATTTGACTTTCCTGTCATCTTCGTGGTCCCTGTCATTTTCTGAGTGGGCACAATTCTCAGGAATCACACGTCCCCTTCTTGTTGCACACAGCCATCCAGCTCAGCTCTGGCCACAAGGGCATTCCACACTTTCTGTCCCATTCAATACCCCTTTCCAGGACCAGTCCTCACTGCAGTCCTCTTCTGCTTTTCGTCTCCAGCACACCCTGTCACTTGCTCATGACCCAAAGCCTCAGCATCCCATGCACCCATTCCTTCCTGTTCATTGGCACTGGACTCCACAAAGTACTTTCCAGTCTCTAAATACAGATTTGGCATGTGGTGAAACTGATAGCTGCTATCCGGTACGTAGAAAAATCTTCCACCAAGGTAAACTGATCACGTCCATCATAGCGGTCTCTCTCCTCACAGAAATAGATGGCACCACCACCAAGTCAACTTTGTATTCTTCCCAAAACTACCCAGAGAGATGCGACATGTTCATTTTCCTTCTTTTACCATAAGCAAGAAATTTCAAGTATGCTTTTAGCAATGAATGTATTCTTCTTTGGCCTGCAGCATCACCAAACTGAGCTGAATAGCAAACATGGAATAAGGAATTTTCAAAAATAAAACAGGAAAGGGAAATCCTTTGATTTGCACAACACTGAGCTCAACGATCACAGAATTTCCATTCACATTTTCTTATGCTTAGATGTCATTTTTTCAAAAAAACTAAAGAAAAATAGAGAATTATTATTTTAAAATACCCTTAAGTTGAAAAGAAAAAAGAAAGGAACTACATTAACTATATAACTCATTGCAATGTTAGTTCATTTCAGTACATTCAATATAAAACAAAGCAGATAATAGAGAACTTTTGAGGGTTTCACTATTGACTGAAACCATACATAGTGCATCCAGACATATATATTAATTTCACATCTCGTAATAGTTCCAGTATTGGGTTATTCTACCAGAAGGCAGCAATAAGTATTTTTAGCCAAGCTGGCCCTTATTCCATCCAGTAAAACTTGGTTTACGTTTGAGTGTTTGCTAAAAACATTACATCTACCACATACTAGACCTAACAAAACGCTTGCAAATGTGTACCACGAGGAAGATAGTCTATGAAAATCTCACACTATAGGTATTTTTCCTGTCTAAACACCTAACTCAAAACAGCTCCAAGAGACTCAGCAGCATACAGGGCTCAAGGGCAAGGACCTTGCGCAAAGGCTCCTTGCACACGGTCCGCCAGCCTCCACGGCAGATCAAACAAAAGGTCCCTGCAGCAGCTCTCTCTCACTATGATTCCCTTATACTTCTAATATCTCTGGTTTAGTTCTCTGTGATTTCCACTGCAATCTCTTCATTCTTCTGTACAAGTGCAATTGATAGTATCTCTTAATATCACTATATTAACATCTTCCCACCTAATTTTGGTGCAACTCCACTGACTTCAGTGACGCACACACGGAGTAACTGTGCTCCCAATATATAAAGAACCGCAACAATTTTCTAGTAATTCAAACTTTCCAAAAATGAAACAATTTAAAACTGTGAAGAATAAAGTGTTTAAAGCCTTTTGAAAGAGATCTAGCAACACTGGAGAAATTTGCTAATTATAAAATTTTTCTGTGTTTCAAAACAAGTAGTATCTCACTGAACCCCTTCCAACTCTCCTGTTGGCAACATGAAACATGAACTAAAAAGTACTTGTAATTAAAGGGCAAATAGTAAGAGTCAAACCAAACTTTTTAAACTCTGGGCTTTGGGGTTTAAGTTATGTTTATGTAAAGCATTTTATTGTAGGATCATAAATGGGATGAAGTATCAGCAGCTTGCAAAATTTATTAATTTTATAATGAATAAATATTAATAAAAGTTACCAGAATTCTCCCATTGCACAACCAGCAGAAGATCTGAATCCAGCACCAGCTGTTCAACAACTGGACAGAAATATAAGCAAATATCATAAAGAGCT
Source organism: Burhinus oedicnemus (assembly GCA_008921705.1). Taxonomy (NCBI): domain Eukaryota; kingdom Metazoa; phylum Chordata; class Aves; order Charadriiformes; family Burhinidae; genus Burhinus; species Burhinus oedicnemus. The sequence continues at coordinate 3,052,414 of VFFE01009084.1, forward strand.
GGAGATACAGTAGGAGAGATTAAGCCTTCATAATTTGTTTGGCCTGAAAACTGCAGAAAAGAGGAAAGCTCCTGGGAAGCCTGCCGTTCCCGGGTTTTAACAGCAAAGATATTTTTTCCTCCTGCCTTTGTCACTAGAGGTCAGCACAGCATCTGAAGTGCCACATTGTTCACGTTTAAGGAATGGTAAGACAATCCACAACTCTTAGCGGGAAACAGTACTCTTAGGAAACAACTCCAAGAAGACAGAATCTGTGTTTCTGCAATGGGAGAAATGTAAAATGTGAAGCCTCAGAAGAAGAACACATCAGCAACCAAAAAGCCTGAACCCAAAATCAGAGTAAAAGCATGCCAGAGTCTAAAGGTTCCCGTAGAGCAATTAAAGTCTAACAAGGGCTATTTTTAAAACACCCATTCACTTAAGGTAAAAGCTGTCACCTAAAAAGCCCAGCTGACTAACACTTGTGAGGACTCTTCCTGATGCATAAGAAATAAACTATTTAATCTCCCTGCACAACAAAATTCCTACCTGTGAGCAGCTGGTCTAGCTCACGTAAACCTAGCTCATACATGCAGGTCGAGATAGGGAAAGCATTAACGGCACTGGAGCAATTCCTAGGAATGCAGGGGGGAAAAAACCCACAGACAGTCATCTTCGCAACACAACAAAACAGATATCCACTGTGTGATCCTTGTCCCTTTGAAGTCACTTGAGATACCTCTTGGTGAGGGAGTCTCATTGTGCATGCTGCTATTCCTGTCCCCTGGGGGCTCTCAAAGGCCCAATTACTGTCAGCCAGGAGGTTACATGCTATCACAGCACCTGACAGGAACCATGAAGGAGCAACTCTTCCTTTTAGAAAAGGAGGCTGTGGCAGTCAGCTGCTCTCAAGACAGGTGCAAGGAACAGAGATTTGGCACTGAAGAGATGTCACCTTGTGGCAGGGCAAATCAGTCACCTCCCCTCCCAGTGCATGTGCCAGAAAAGGGGTCCGTGTTCCGGTATGATTTATGGTGTTCAATTCACCACTCCAGGAGAGGAGTACATGTTTGTCAGTACAACCCAGACTCCCAACAGAGAGCTGTGTAGCTATACCCCAAAAAGCCATTTAGTACAGGCTGCCCTACCTCAAATGGCAGCAAAGGGGCTTGGACTACAGTGTCCTCTGTAAGCTGACACAACAGCATTTAGCACAACTTAACCTATATCTCCCCCATTCCAGCAGCTACAGGAAGGCAACACCTTGAAATCCAGAAATGTTTGGTCAGCAAATGGAAATCCCTTGGAATAGTACTGGCAAAGGAAACTACAGGAGAATAAATTCACACTGACATAGGGGGAAAGTAAGTCATCTTGGTCAATGAATTATAGCAAGGGGAAACTAGTGTAAATGAGAACCTAACTCCATCAGCCTAAAAAACCCAGAGGGATTTTAGCCATTTTAAAATATTTTCTTTCCTAATCTACACCTTGCTACGAGGGACAAATAAACTGGTGTGCACCCAGCTTCTAGAAAACATTAAGAAGTTAACAGATTCCTGTAGGGAAGTCTTTTTGCTAGAGGTGCATTACCTGTAAAACACACTATTGCTCTTTTATTAGTACATTATATACAAAGGTGGAAACAATTTGTCGCTGCTATATGTTTTCTCACTTTTTTTCTTGGAAACTTCAATTCCAAAAGACACACATTAACATAAATACAAGCGTAGAAAAGATCAAACATCTAAAGGCTGAAGTACAGGACTATAATGTCTGAGATCTTCTATCCATTACTAATACCTTTGAGTCATAGTGCCTGGGAGTCAAAAATGGGCACCTTGTTGTGCCAAGTGCTGTAAAAAGGCTTTCTCTCAACAGAGGTATAAAATGAGAAAATAAGATAGATACAGGTGGAAAAAGTATACAAGGAAATAATGAGATAATTGTAGTAAAAGTGAGAGCAGCTGCCTACCCTGTATGAACAACGGGATGCAGTCAGGAATGGGCACTTCTGACATGGCATCCTGAGCAGCCAGGAGAGCAGAGAAGCCACCCATAAAGATGGGCAGCACCAGAAGAAGAACTTGTTGGAGATAATTTCTGACAGTTCAAGAACCCATTGAAATTTTAAGTAGCCCTTTTTACCTTCCTGGAACAAACACTATCTGCTGCCCTGCAGCAACAGGGTTGACATTTTTGGAGGATGGTGGGACAAAGGAGACTTTTGCAGAACAGTGAGGTAATGTTGCAGTTGTTTATAGCAGCTTCTCACAAGTCGGGGAGAAAACACAAAGGTGCTTGCAAGAAAAATTTTACAAGTGGAACCTAAGATGAAATCATGAGCTGGCTGGAAGCAAAGATCAACTCTGCTAGACTAAATTATCCTAAGCAGCACAGAAGTAGAATGCAAAGAACCTTGAATACAAAGATGTGACTGAAAAGGGAATAGGAGACACGTAAGATACAAGGGGGGAAAAAAGATGAAAAGCAGAAACAACCAACAGAATAAGCTTTCCAGATAAAAGTATTACTTCCTGTGGGACCTTTGGCAAGTTAACTCTATTTCCTCATCAATACCATGGAGATAATGTTTCCTGCTGTCACCACCTCCCTAAAAGCTTTAAACTCTCAGTTGTTTGTACAGAAATCAATCACAGGAGACAGATGGGGATGTACAGAGGTTTGGGCCTTAAGAATTTCAACATTTTGTAAATGAAGCTTTAACTTTGATCTTCACTATTATGCTGCCATAAGGTTTAATGCATGTTCTTTGTTTAAGATACAGAGAAAAAAATATATATTGCATTTTGGTAAGCAAGAAGGTGAAAAACAAATTAAATTTCTATTCATGGTCTCCCTTCATTACCACAAACCAACCTAAACAACATACAGATAGTTTATGGCACAAAGGATTACAGACCACAACTGTGCTGACCTCATGAGGCCACAAACACACAGGGCAGATAACCAGCACATCATCTTCTGCGTGTGTGTTGACTCACAGCTTGAGTCTAAGCTGCAGTTTTCCCTGACTTCTTTTTTTTAAGATCACTGTAAGCAGCAGATCTGTTGGGATATTTCTATGTTTTGATGATTTGCTTGAGTGGCCGACAGGAGGAAAACAATACATTTTCTATACAGTGAATATAAGCTACAATTAGAAAGGCCCTTAAACTTACAGCTCCTCAGCTGCTATAAACTGGCACAGATCCATTAAAACCAACTGGTCACATTCCCCAGACAGCTCAAATCAGTGTCGCTCCACTGAAGTTGATGAAGCAACACCAATTTGTAGAAGCTAGGGATCTGGCCCACAGCCTGCACTGCAGTCCAGAAAGACCATCTGTGTTTAACATGGTCAGAAATCAAAAGGAAAGTTTGTGTCCTTATAATTTACTCAATACTACCGAGACAAGTAATTTCCACGGTGTTAAGTCAGGTAGACTAAACAACAGCTATACCAGATAAAAACCTTTTTATTGTTTCTTCCTCAGTATAGCTTTACCAGGGAAAGTTATGTAATTTCTTGCAAAATATTCCATAAGGCAATGAAACATGGAAGCAAGAAGGAGACAACTGAGGAGAGAAGAGGGTCAGGAGAAACACTGTAAAGAATTCAAGCTATTTAGCAAACTATAGGCATGACAAACGAGAGTGTGCTGCTCATGCTGACTTTATGTCAAGCCTATTCCCACTGATGTCAGTGGAAAGAGTGGTGTAACACAGTGCTGCTCAGCAGCACAAGAGAGGCAGCATAAAAGCAGAGGAGAAGGCTCACGCAGTTCAGCTTTTTATTTTGGAAGCTGTTCTGAAAAGCTTCCATATTCAAATTTCACGGGAATCTGAATACCATTTTTATCATTCTAATTGTGAAAAGCCAGATGCAGAGCTAAAACTAAGTCAGTAAGCAGCACTAGGGGGGAAACCATATCAAAGCACCTAGATTCATGTTTTGTGGCTTACTGGTAGAAATCAAAATTATTTGTGCAAAGCGCCTTTGAAGTGTCCAGCAAAAAGCCGTGTTTTTTTGTCATACTGCCATGGGATAGCTCAGTCTAAGTTTTCTGTGGTGAAGAATTCACAATTCTCTTTACATGAACAAGCTGACTCTGCACACAGGAACTCACTGAAAAGAGAGTTTGCTTACATCCTTAACACATGCACGTATTTTCAGGGTTTTCAGGGCACAGAGTGTAAATGAACGGTGAAGACAAGATGTTTCAAATTCCAGGGCACCAAAAACATCTCCACAAGTTCTGGGCACCACAGTGTTACTCTGCATCTGCTCAGGTAGCCATTGTTTGTCCTAGCAGCTAATGCATAAGAAAGACAAGTAAAAATGGGGCTGTCAGAGAAAATACATCTCTTCTATTTGACACAGAAAAATTTAACTGCACCTTACAAGCATCTGCCTTTCTCACCCTGCTCATAGCTCTCTTGTGGCTCCACCACCTACCAGATCGATCCCCAAAGGAAACTCTGAAGTGGAAACTCTAAAGTCCTCTCTCAAGACAGACTCTCAAGACTGCAAGGGTAAAGTGGGAGTGAAAAAGTTTGCATGCTGGGTGAGAATTTCTTCCAGTGTGCAAAGTTGGAATGACAGAGGAGAGAAATCCTGCATTAACTTTGCATTCTATTTTTAATGTTTGGAGCTGTTTTGAATGACATTGGGAAGAGATATGTATGTTTGAAAGAAAGGCTACCAGCAAAATCAGTGCAAGCGACTCCTGCAATCGGGCTCTACTGGCACCATGCAGACACAAGACAAGCAGCTATTAAAGGCTAAGCCTCTCCAGGGCTCTGGCAGTGCTTGGTGCTAACTGCACCACAGCTCACAGAGAATGTGTGATGCAAATTCAAATCTGTAACCACTAGCAACTCATTGAGCAGATTTAAGATTTAAACTAAACTACATTTGAATAAAGGTATGCACAAGTGAAATACCGCTAAGCAGCTTTGCATTTCAGTGCTGTTATATTGTGGAGATCAACTTCACAGAAACAGGGTTAGTTAGGCCTATGCCACAGCTGTTCCATAATAATGAATTAAATCAACTTTTACACATCGCCAGTCCTTCAGCCTTGGTCTAAGGTCTGAAAAAGCCAGAAAGACTGCTTTCAGTCATCTCCACAACAGAATCTTCTCAGCTAAAACTGGTTCCATGCTTCAGCTGAAGTCGATATTTGATCCAATGTTCACAACAAAGAATTCTATTCCTCTTTGTCAGATCTGTAGTACGTGATCTGCAAAGATCGACATCTTTCTGAGACTTTAAACCTGTCTGCTAATTACCAACACTAACACAAGAAAAAATATCATAAATATTGTAACCTTCAGGTCCTTCTATAAATTAAGTTATTGATTTTGAGAGGAGTTTCACTTGGAGCATTCCATTTTGGTTTAACTTTATAAAAAAGTACTTTCAAGGAAAACTTTGGTCTTGAGTTATTAATTTTCAAGAAATCAACAAAAATGTTTATTCACCACCACTTGTATGTCTTGTGTTTTTTCATAAACAACTACATTCTTGTCATGAAAAATTTGCAAAGTTCACAAGAAGGCAGGCACTTTCCTGAAGATGCTCTTCATTTTTATATAAACTGCTCTGGCATCATCTAGTCTACCTAAAACTAACACAGATTTGCAAATTCTTACATAAAACACCATACTAGCTAACAGTCATGATTATTGCCTACATAATATGACTGAAACAAAAGGTTTAACATTTTCCAAATTCCTCAAATGCCACAGGTCCTTAACACTCACCACTGTCAGCAGGACGCGTATGTGTATATTTCACACACAAATCTTAAACAGAAGAAAAATTACTTAGCAACATCTATCTTTTAAGTCTCTACCTTCCCACTAAAATAATCACCAATCCCAAACCATGCATTACAGTCTTACCTATCTTCAATAAGCACACTGCTATTCTAACATGAAACTACCACTGTAAAGACCAGCAGAAGGCTTTTTTACAGCAATTTACCTAATTTGTATAAATTGAAGGAAAGGCATGAACCTCAGACAGCAGAAAAAGTGGGAGTAGGGAGAAGAGATAAAGCAGCAGGTAAGTACAGTACTATACTATCATCTCAGTTGAGGATAATGTGAAAATGGTTAATATTTTTTTAAAGTTTGACAGGGCCTTGAAGCTTGGCATATTTTGTTAAAACCACTAAGCTGAAAATAATTAAAATTGGAAAGCTTCTGATCAAAAAACTGACCCAAAGCCTGTCAAAATAATTCTTTATCTCAAATTAATTAATAAAACGTATTTGAGGATTTTAACATAGTTGCTATTCAAGACCTATAGCAGCACAGCTGTCCTCATTGGATACAGGCATGACAATTGTTTCCCTGCATGTAAATGCATTTAGTTTGCTTAAACACGTCCAACCTCTTAGTCTCTGGCTTAAGGCCACAGGGTAAGTTTCACTGAGGAAGAAAGTACTCAGATGAAATGATGATTCACAGACTTTAAACGTCATTCTTAAGCATGCAAGATCTGCACATCCTATAACACATATTTTGTCATCCTAAAACATGTTGGCCATCTTTGTCCTCTTTTCTAAGCCAAAGAAAATCTTTGTTCCAACTCTCCAGACTCAAACAATTTCAAAAATTTAATCAAAATTAAATACTTAAGGGAAGTGATAATCACTCAAAAGACTAAGGTCAAAAGGCCTAGTGCTACTGTGTCTCCTCATTTTTTTGTAAAGTACAAAAGATGACATCCTAGCATGTTTTTGAACAAGTGTTTTCCTCATACAAGAAAACTGTGTCTGCAGAGCAATCTTTATCAAATTATTTTACTTATATTGGTGGGGAGTGCAAAAAAACCCTAAATCTTTCCTTTGTTTAAATGCATTTCCTGCCTTCCTTACTGCTGTAGACTGTGTTGTGGCAGGCCTATTTATAGTCCAAAGAAAGGAAAAAGCACCACTGGAGGCAGGAAAACTAAGTTGGGAAAGAATAGAAGGAAGTGTGGCTGCCATTTAGCCAAACAATCTAGAACTAATTGAGCTCAAAAGAGCCCCAGCCTCAGTGAAGCTGCTGGGAGTGAACAGAGCACAATCCTGCTTCTCTCTCCAGGGCCCTGCCAGGGCTGCTGAGCGTGAGAGTCACGTACAGGACACTGCTGGGCAGCAAATAACCTCAGCATCTCAACACCCTGAGAAGAACTCTGTAGAAAAGGGAGTGTGCTGAAAGTTAGATACCTATCAAATTAAGGTAAGTGTCTCCTTCTGGCATTTCTGCCTGCTGCATTCTTCGTCTGTTGAGATGTGGCCAGATGGGTAAATGAAAACAGAATGAGCTTTGGCGAAGGAACTGTATCTGATTTTTAGATAAAGGTTTGGCAGGATGTCTGATTTTTAGATAAAGAAATCTGAATTCAGTTATGGATTCTTCTGAACTGTCCTTAAGCAAAAGAAGCCTTTGCCATATATCCATCAGATAACTTTGCTCTTTTCCTCACCTGTGTCATGTTCATTTTATAATCCGCAATTAAGTACTAGAGAAATGTTGACGGTAACTATATGCCCCAAAGAAAAATAATGAAGTCAGCTCTGCATTAGGGTAAATATATAGATTTAGGGACAGAAAGAGGGAGGGAGAAGTATGTGTAATATATATTTATACAAGATGTGTTAATTTAGAATACATAAACATATCAAAATGTATATAATTTATAATTGAAATTTTGTGAGAATTTAAGTCTTATATTCATGAGGTACATTTGAAGGTAGGAACTTAGCCAAAATTAAAGTACCTGGAAGTTTCTATAGTTTTAGAATTTATTATGGCAGGTAATTTGTCTATGTGTGTGCACGCATGCATAAAAATATACTATATATAGATATCCATATATATTATTCATTGTGGTTTTGCATTGCAATACCATGTAGTTGCCATTCTGAGGTCTAATTTAAACTGGCAGTAGAATGTGAGTAGAAATTTTTAATCTGCGTATTTTCAGATACTATACACAGAGTTATACTATCATGTCTGCATGTGTAAAAAGCTCCATTTTAAGACATACCAGTGTACAGACCATATTAACTCACTGAATTAGCAGCAACAAGACAGCCTTTTAAGAAGGAAAAATGAAAAGTTATTTTAAGATTGTGTTTGATTTCTTCGATTTCCAACATGTCTGTTGCTCTTCTAACAAAGGAAACGCTATTGTGATTTGAAGGCAGGAGGACAGAAACTGCAGGCTACTAGATTCAGGATTTCATCCTGCAATGTTCATCTTCTTTGAACCATCTAGGAGAATAACCTTTGTATTAGTCTCACTTGCATTAACACATTGTCTCTATGCATATGCCATTCAGATTATTCAATTGTTACTCAGAGGTAGCTTAGGATTAGTGGTTTATTGTAAAAAGTTGCTGGTGAGTAAAAAGGAAGTGTGATGTGTTGTTATTCTACTGTATCCCCATAGGATGCTATTATGTTTAGAGTCTGTTATTGTGCAGATAGCAAGGCAGGATGTCATCCATGTAGGTGAAAAGCTGCGATAGGACAATTGTAAACAGCAGCAGTCAGCTGAAAATCTGATCCAGGGAAGTGCCAAGCAGCAATTCCAATGAGGCAGATGTTAGTCAATGCTCACAAAAAGGATCAGGCTTTTCTTTGTCTGATTTCAAAGTAGTCAATTATTTACAGTAATTCTCATTTCCAAGAGATTACAAGCCTGGTCTTGTGAAGAATAAACCACCTGTAATGGGAGTAAAAATATAAGGCTATACAGATATTTGCAAGCGAAAGTTCTTTAGACTGCAGTTTGAGTAACTAGCACAGCACGCTCTCATTCAGGTAACATTCCTTCCTTTCAATTTCAGTAACTGTTTCCCCTGCGCAAAGACTGAGCAGAAACCAAAAAAATGGGCTTAACTGTAAAAAATGTAAGATTAAACTGTGTAACCACCATTATACTAGATAAGCTTTTGTAAAACTCATAGGATGGAGGGAAGGCATGGAGGCAAATCTGCGGATAAATACCCAGGCAAAGAAGCATTGCAATTTCTGCTGTTAAACAAATGCAGTCATCTCCATGAGATGTCAGTTGCACAGCTATTACAATACAACTGAACGGCAAACACTGGATCATTCAGATTTATTCAGGTCTGAAACACTCACCACAACATTATTTTAAAGCTCAGTATCACTGCATGAATGCAGAAAAACAGAGACCATTGCTTAGCTGTAAGATCATTTGCCAGTTACAATGTATACAGGAAGAGGTGATAAAATAATGTATTGATGCACTTTCGCATTTATCTGTGGAAAAGATATTACAGATGGTAGTTAGAATTGCATAATTAATACTCTTAATAAATTCATATCCTTAATGAGAATTAACAGAACAAATTCTGATGAGAAGCACAGATGCACAAACCCACCGAAGCCAAGAGAGTTGCTCACGCCACTGAGAACAGTTTTTTATTCTGAAGATAAGGACAACGTACTCCACTCAACTAATTTCTGTTTCTTACAGTATGCTGTATACGGAACATAACAGTAGCTCAAAGCTACCCTACTCTTTCTTCAATCCCTTCTCCCATTTTAGCATCTAGGACAGGCTCAAAGCAACTCAGAATTGGGGAAAATGTGTCAGCAGTATGGCTAGTGGTGCTCAAAACATTCTATGCTGTTTCCAAAAAAGTCAGATTGTCTTAGAAAAAAAATGGTTTAGAAATTACTGTTAGGTTTTCTGTCTTCAAAAACTTAAGGCCACTGTTTTCAAGCTTGTCTCTATAACTGCGAGAGTTAGTAACCCCAGTTTAAGAAACAGAAACTGCCTTACATAGTCACGTAATCGCAGAAGTAGCAGTTTTAGGGAAAAAAACCCCAGACACATAAAAAGATTTGTTTCAAAACTGCAAGAGTTCACAAGATCAGGAGTTCAGAGGTTGCAAACTGAAAGGTTTGTCCTGAAGATACAATCATTCCAGAAGGCCTTAGAATGAAATTTACACCCCTGCACCTTATAAAATCTTACTACCTGCTAGGGTCTAACTACTCTGCAGGAGATTCTTTGTATATAAACACTTTTGAGTGTTCACAAGTACTAAGAGGGTTGCAATTATTAAGACTCCAAGGTAAAAATTAAATAGGAGAATTTGAAATACCAGAAGGAAGTGGAGGTTCATATGCTTTCTACCCTGACATTATTTTGCCAGGAGATACAAAGAAGTCTAGGATTGTCAAAAAAATACTTCAGCCAACTGTCATTACTGTGCAGGCAGCATGGGTTTCTGGTTCCAGGAAAGCTGACTGACTTAAGGAAAAATCACATAACTTAAAAAATAATGCACTTTGGGTGACAGACAAACCATGCCATGCTTTCATGCAAAGCTAGCTCAGGTTTAGTAGGATTTATTATTCTTCATGCAATTGCTCCAGTGGAAGTATCTTAATTTCGCCCTAAGCCCCTATTCCACTATACCAGATACTCTTACAAGAGAGCTTTGTGCTCCAAGTCACAGCCAAGCCCACTAACATTAAAGAGCAGAGACTTAGAAGTACCAGTGTGTCTGTTTGGGGCAGTCACAGCAAGATTTTCTGAGAACACACGTACAGACTACAATAGTCTCACTCAAAAAGCAGAACTGGCGGAGAGGGAACATAAAAATAAACCCAGCTAAAACACATTATCGAAGTTCAATATTGGACAGCATCAAAATAGTTCTACAAAAAGAAGCAGCTGCTCAACACTTACAACAGAAATGTCAGTGCTAAAAAATAATTTCTTTGATAATGTCTAAAAACCCCAGCTTATAAGTATGTGCTGAATAACATCCTGACTCATACAAATGTTTATACAGGTGCTTAAATTTAAGCATATGAGTAGTCCCATTGATTTCAAGCAAAATTATTTCAACAGGCTGATAAAATTTAAAGCCAGGCAGAGTCATTAGATCATCTAGTCTGACTTCAAACACAGCATGCTAATTTTACCATTCCTCTTGTCTGAAACCCAAAAGCTTGCCTACATACAATAGAACATATGGATATAGTATGTTCAGAATAAAAGTTTAAGGGGAGGATCATGATGTTCTACATGCAAGGGTAGCGACTCACTACACTGAGAATTGTTTAAGTTGCCACAAATCCCTTAGCTCAAACAGGAATTAAATGTTGCACAGGCTTTGGTACCAGTTTACTGCATAAGGGTGAAGGTCAATGTCTGTATGGAAGATGGACTGTTGCTCCCAGAAGTCTATGTGCTATCAGAAAAAGCCATTAACTTTACTTTGATTGCTTTCCTACTCTTCCAGTGGACTACAGAAGTACTGTTGCATAAGCAACAATGAATGAAAAAGCTGCTTTACAAGTCAATCTTCATGCCAAAGTGCAGCTATTTTGTTTGCCTTCAGTTCTTGCATTTCCCACAGACCATGTGCAAATTGTGGTACAAAATAAGGAGCCACTGTTCAGAAGCAGATGAGACATGGAAGTGTTAACCAAATAGAGACATACAGCAAAAATGAAATTGTCAAATCTCTTGAACACATAGGCAGTTTAAAAAGACATTATTTGAACAAAAGGCAAGAGAAAAAGTGGGAGACTTGACCTCTGGCCTCTTTTACAAGGATAAGTAACAGTGGGTTTCTATTACATGAACACACAACAGCAGAACAGTACTGTGGGAGGAAACAACAAACGGTCATAAAAAAAACAAAGGGATGGGGAACAAGAAAGACTGTTTTGGAGCACAAGTCCACCTTGCCCACAGTTCATATTCTGTTCCCAGGATTCAAAGATTCCTTTGACTACAAAGGACCTTCCACATTGCAGCAGAACAGAGGAGTTGGAAGGCAGAGCCTCCAGGGCTTCTTTGAAAACATAGCTAGGGGAAATGGGATGTCCCATCAGTTATGTGACTAAGAGCCTAAAAACACTGAAGCTTATACACATCTCAGGTGACTGTATTCATAGAACACCTAGAACAAAGTAAAACTCCACTATATGACATAGTATTACCAATGCTTGTTCATATCAAAATTTAATCAAAAACACAATAGGACACACTGGCTAAAAACTCCTCCAAGGAGCCTGCAAGTTCAGTAACCATGTAGGCATCTTCATGTCTTGGGTTAGCACAAAAAAAGACATGCTGGCTTTGAGAAGTATTCTTGTCTTCATCTTCTTCCTTTTTCCACTGAGTTTCAGGGTTGGCAATCTCCTCGTTACTTAGCACAGTACTTCCTGGGAAGCAGAGAGGTACCCTAGGGGAAGGAGAAACCTGTCTCAACTCTTGACAGCAGGGGAAAATGGCAAGCACACTACTATGTTTCAGTACTCAGCTCTTCTGTAAACTCATTTCAGCAATTTGCTCTCATTTCTGCACTGGATATCACCTCTGAAATGATCCTTCTCAGCCACCTCTTTAGTAATGGTTCCAGACCAGTTTATTGCAGTGGTCCCCAAACAGACTGTATGGATGCAAGCAACTGCACGATGCAAAATATAGCCCTGCTGTAACAGTTCTATCATGCAAGACCATACACCTCCAGAAATATGAAAATGCAAATTGGCCAGTCTGTTGCCAGTACTGCAAAGAAGTGATGCCACTTGGTCAAGATAGCACAAAGGTAGTAAACAGCCAGAGCAGTTATGGTGTGATACAAAGCATTGTAGGTAGTCTGCTCTACCAACATGATTCAACCACATGCACAATAATTCAACTGTTCTGTCAAGCTAACAGGTTTGGCATTGTCGCACTAATTAATTCATGATAGTTTACATTATAAAGCTGTAGGTCACTTTCGTTAGAGAGAACAAAAATTAATGTGTACCAACATCTCTGTTTAGATAGCTCAGCATTCTTAGAATCCTTTATACCCTAACATAATTTATTTTTCCAACATAGTATCATAAAATGTTTCATTGCTATTTTGGATTATTACCATACCACAATTATCATGGGAGGCTGGAGACAAAGATACATCTTCAAAGATCAGATGGCTCATTATTAAAGCAAAAGGAAAACTGATATAGCATTCAATCTCAACTGAACTACAAAGTATTCTTTGTAATTTCAGAAATTGGATGAGGCAAGGGAGGAGAGTGGACTAATGCTGAATTATTCCAAGCTGCTTGTCCTTCCTCCCAGTCATGGCTACCCTCTTCTTTCTCTCTTAAAACAAGGAACCTCCGTACTGCCTTCATATAATGCTGTGGTTTTATACTGCAACACAGCCTATATGGAATTCTGGACACAGCACATCATCCTATTATAGCTCTATTCTATCCATTCACATCTATTCTATTAAAGTAGGAGGGTGACTAACTGCCTTAAGCAATAATTAAAAGCAGAAATAAGATAAAAAAGCAGGATAGTGTCCTCATACTATTAAGAAACATGAAACAGGAACATTAGCAACAGAGAAAGGCCCAGATTCAAACAAACATAATAAATCCAGCAGAGCTACGTATACAGAGACCTTGGCCCCAAGGGACTCTGGCATACAAAAATATTAAGTGTTGTGACTATAATAAGCAAATGTCCTCACAACTAATGAGCATGGAAGCAATAGCCTCTCTCTTGTCTTTGCACTGGGTACTTCACAGAGTACATAAAAGGCACAGATGGATCCAAATTCAGGTATAACAGTAAGTGTGGAAGCATGGACCCCAAGATATTTGCATACAATGCAGCAGATAGGTTGCTGGATAACATAGTCTGACTGATGAACATGCTGTGTATTGGACTTAGCAGAGACCGTGCCTGTCAGTTCAACCAGGTTAGGCATTTGTGGTCTGTGCCCCATTTTACAGTGCAAGCACAACCTTAAAGTGCTATTGATTACAAGGGAGCAGTGCATTATTTTTTAATATTTTGACAGAAACTGTTAAAAAAAATGTTCAGCTTTTTTCTAGGGAGAGGAAGGAAACAGGCTTAGTTTTTTGCTCTTTTCTGGGTCTGTTACTAGACTCTAGTGCTTTCGCTCTTGTAAAGTCAATGCGAACGGAATATGTCAAGCTGCAAGGTGGGATGTATTTCTTCAGGTTGATACTCAGATACTCAGTACCAGCTAGTGCTGCCTCACTGAGAAGAGACTGACTTACCAAATCAAGAACCACTGTGACATCAGTGGTGGCAAGATGTATATCAAAATTAACAAAACAGAAAAACCATTTTTCACTACTTACATATAACGCAAAATTGGCAGAATGACATTCTCTCTGATGTACATTTTGAGTGAAAAGCATACTTAGAGGTGATTTATACAAGACAAAGCTGAAAGCAGTTGAACTTGCAATTGGAGAGACAAGTAAAACACAGAAGTCTCAGAAAGCTAGGTACATTCTGTAAAACAGAAATAAATGCATTATGAAATGTACGTTCATTGACTTGAAAACTTTTTATCCAACTATCATTCCACTTCATGTCTGAGAGACGATGTAATGAAGAGCTCTGAAAAAAGTGCTGATGTCATAATCTTGTTCACTTGTACTCATTTGCATCAATTGTGGAAAAAAACGTACTTGCTGAAGATTTTTAAATGGTAAAGGAAGCTCCGATTAACTCAAACTTACCAGATGCAGAAAAGACAACAAAAACTGAGAGCCACTGTACATTCAACATTGCAGCAATGCTGCATCCTTGTTCAGCAGGTCATCCATAACAACGATGGCTGGAGAAACCTAGAAAACAAATCTCTTCTGAATGCTCAAGTTTGTTTAGAAATCTTCAACTTCAGAACAATAAAGATAGTATTGGAAAAAATACCCTTTATGACAGATTTGCTTTTGTGCTTAGTGGTGCTACTGCATCTAGGTCTAGACTTACAGGAACATGCTCTTCAAGCTCTGTTTCTGAAATGAGCATATTCACCTTGTGGAATGTAGCTATTCAATTTAGTTAGTAATAGACAGTGAAGAGCTTCTGTTGCTTTGTTTTGTTGGGTTTTTTAAACAATCATGAATATATTGTTGTTGCTACACAAGAGGTCCTTATCACGTGCTTTGACTGCATGGCACAATTTCACCCAATCCCTTAGCAAAGGCAATGCCACTACCCTTTAGCATTCAGTGTAGAACAACTTACATTTGTCAGTCCATCTCTTTACTTCAAAGATTACAAGATAAAATCTCTCATTTGTTTCCAAAAGAAACAAATTCTTTCTAAAAATTCTTTCTAAAAGAAACAAATTCCATTTCATTAACTAAGAATGTGAGAAATACATACACATTCATCTATCAGTTGCTTTGGATCAGCTATTTCATGAAGTCCTGCTGCTTTTGTAAAAATAGAAGTCACAGTACTGAAGGAGAAGCATCATGGATAAACACACAAGCAGCATGCAATCTCGTCATCAGACAATTAAGAATCTATTAAACAAGAAAAAGTTGCTGAAAACACTGAGAAATGAAACTGAAATGCCTCATGCTGCGTTGGTCACTTGGCGCTTTTCAAGACCTAAGGAATTCCTCATCCTGGTCTACCCAAGCACCTTGACTGAACATCAAGAGATGTTTTTCATGTGATTCCATGTTTTAAGACAATAAACTGGATAAAAGACAAATTTATTGTCTCGCCCACGCAGCACCTAAAATAATTAAGTAATACTGAAGATCTTAATATGATGAAGGTCTTAATATTACTTTTAATAAAAACCTCTTTCCACCACAGCCTCTTCACTGCAACAGCTAGTTAGTGCTCAATTTACGCTGCAGGCTTTCGACAAGGCATCTCCTCTTACAAACATGTCCTGCAACAAGACAAATACAAAAACAAGAATTATGACCTCTGTCTGTGAAACAGAACAAAGTAAAATGGAATGGAAATAAAAAACATTGTAGTCTTACAATAAGGACGTAACGTAAGAATAGTAACAATTTTAGTAATTAAAATTTCTTACATATGTTGATATAAGGAAGGAACTATAAATTGCCAGTTTCTCTGTGAATACTGTGGGCTTTGGGAGAGAGTGAATAAGGGAGGAGGAGAGTTGGTTTTGTGGATTTGTTTTTTGTTTGAGTAGGTTTGGTTTTTGTTTGAGTAGGTTTGAGGTTTTCATTCACCCCATTAGTCATTGTCACTCCCTTTCTTTATCTGAGGACCAAAGGCACAGAAAAATTAAGACTATTCCCTATTTTTCATGACAAATTCATAATCCCTAAAATCTAGTATCTCCTTATACTTCTTCAGAGAAAATATTACATTAGTTAAGGTACAATTACAGCTGTGAGTGCACAGCATTTCCACAAACCAGAGCACAGATTCTAAGATGGACATCAAGAGGAAAAAAAGGAAAAGGAGTGAGGAGCCACTAGTAATGCACATGAGTGAAAAGGCTGCCTTAAGTGATTCGGTCATACTATTCCCACCACTCTTACACAATCCACCCTTATCGTCCAACTTCATCCTTCCACCTCCCATCCTTACCTCCTGGATCTTCTCTCCTTTACTCTTACATATCTGCACTTCACAGTTGGACTAGATGAACATTGTAGGCCCCTCCCAGCTGAAATTATATTCTTCTCTTCTCTTCTCTTCTCTTCTCTTCTCCTCTCCTCTCTCCTCTCCTCTTCTCTTCCATTCTATTCCATTCCATTCCATTCCATTCTTCTCCTATCCACCTCTTCTTCATCTTAGCACCTTCACTGCACTTCCCTCCTCCTAACTCCAGTAACCCCTTCTCTATATTCCCCTCCATTCCAGGCATACTGCTTCTGGGTTTTCCACTATGCAGACCAAATGCTTAGGAGAAAACGAAGGGCCATACAAAAGTGGTGGGAAGACGGCCAGGAGGATGGGTAGGAGCCTCTCTGGAACATGTTCTGAGAAGCACTGAGGGCATGGACCTGTGGCAGAGCAGCTTAATCCCCAGGGAATTCAGCAGCCACAGTAATGAACACCCAAAATCTCTACTGAGCAAGTGAAAACATTAGTCAGAAGCTTACAACTGGGCTGAATGTTTACTAGGTCATCAGAAAAATCCGCCACTGCCTGCCATGATGCAACTGATCTGTCAAAAGGCAGATCTGCACTTCAGACCCTAGAAGTGTTACTGTTTTTCAATGCCACACCTGGAAGAAATGTTTAACAGAGCACAACAATTTTTCCCTCCATTATTTCTGAGAATGGAATGATCAGACATTTTAGCTTAATTCACAAACTCCAAATATCAGGCAGGTATATAAAATTTCAGTTTAAATTACTATATTCTCATATACTTAAAATCACCCAAAAGCATTTTTTTTCCAATGGAAAGCAACCAGCAACCTTAACTCTAGGCATTGCTATAGCCTCCACCTATGACATATAATTGCTGATACAAAGAAAGGGCTGATTTCAGGGGTCATGCCTAAGGATGACCTAATTTGATGATACCTATCTTCTCATGTCTTGCTTTCATAGCCATAACATGACTATTGGGTGTACCCTTAGGTGTGAAAGGGGAGGTACACAGTGCATTTGCAGTACTCCTGTGCCCCCTAGAGCATTATATTGAAGAACCTGGAATTGACTTAGATTGCTAGGGATATAACATAGCCTATAGATGTTTAAAACTGATTTAAAGTAATGTAAGGTTGAAAGACTTATATAAAATATTTTCAGTGAAGTTTCCATTATGTCCTTCAGGTGCCTTTTAGCTGGCAGCTTACTGTAAGAGCTGCTGGACTATTTATAGCAGACTTTTTAATCACACTTAGGTATTTATAAAACATCCTGCCTAGTGAAGGCTTCCACGGTCTGCTTTCATTCACTTCTGCTGATAGTGAAGGCTATGTAATATCTGAGGCAGTGAGGTAGACCAGCAAATCAGGCACTGTTTATTAGTTATGGAATCCACATATTCTAAAAGGCTGCAGACAAATCATAGTGCAACCATTTAAGAAACAAATGTAAAAACATAGACTTGCAGTTAGTATAACCTGACATTTACGTCCACTGAGAATCTTACCTCCTGTTACATAAACTCCAGAACACATTAACAGAAAAAGACATTTTCAGGCAACCCACAAAACAGCCGTCCACAATTGCCATATTCAGAAAATAACTCTATATTCCAAATTTTTGCACAGTATCAAAGCACTGATGCAGAGATAAGCTCTTTATCAGTGACCAATTTATAAATGAATGCACCTACAGTTAATTAAATTACACATAAGCAAGACACAGACAAGTATGTCTCAAAAGATAAGAGAAACAATAGTTAAAAATAAGCCACGAAATAAAGCCTGTCCTACAGTAAGGGGAGGTTCTGAATCTTTTATCCAGCATCAATAAAAGCAAACAACTTCCTGATGTCAAACTGAACCAAAATGGGCAACTGTTCCATTCTTTAGTTCTTTGCGACTTTTCTAAAAGCTATCCATACTATTTGACATTAAAATTTTAATCTCATATGCACCTATCCTTATCACAATTCAGTGCTAACTGTACTGAGTTTTTGTGGTTCCTGTTCAGTATTTCTCATAGCATGTCTGAGAAATCTATGTTCATTTGTTAGTTTTTATTTGAGGCATCAATGTCCACAGAGAAAAATGTACCCTTTTCAATCTAGTCTTGAGTCATTTTCTCAACAGAAAGAGAAGCTAATATACTGTTGCGTAACCCACAGCGAAGTTTTGTCATACACAAGATGCCATCTGATAGATATACAAACACAACATTATAGTCATTGTGTCTGCATTAGCTACCTTATCTTTTTTGTGTTTTGGTATTTCTTTAAAAAAAGGAAAGAACAGAAAAAAAAAAAAAAGAAACTCTGCACAAAATTTTTGAGACTTTTGTTTTCAGGAATTATACCCAAACTATTCTCTGTTCTGTTTCATGGTGACTCAAATCTGTTCGACTAGCATGAGGAACTGATAAACTTTTTCCCACATAAACTGCAATCAGTTTATGGCATTTTTTACTGAGCCATAAAAAAATCATTTATTTGTCTACTCATTTCAGAAAGTACCAAGGCTCCTTTTCTTTCTAAGGAGAGTATCCCAAGTTGTTTGTGGAATATTGCCATTCAGTCATTACCATCAAATTATGTTCCTACGTGGAGCATGACTACCAAATAAAAATAGGCAGCTATTCAGTGCAGAGTGATGATTCTGTGCTGTGTGCTATTTCAAATGGCCCAGGTACTACCAGTATTTAATCAATGATATCGAAGTAAGAGAGTGCGATTGATATTGTATAATCAGAGAAATGGACAAAGTAACATCAATGGCATTTGTGGACTGGTAGAGTATTGTGGAACACACTTTAATCATGTTTTCTTCAGTATCAGCTGGGATTAATTTTGTAACAAAGTTTGTAAAGAAATTTTGGATTCATTTTAAAGCTGTATATGAAGTTCTGTTACCCTTGATCTCAAATGAAAATGCCTTTTAGGGGAAATGAAATGGCATTTATCAAAGGCAACTCGGTCAATTGGCCATGCCCTAAAGTACCGTGAGCACTTTCTCCTTTCACTGCATGAGACCCAATATTTTATACCCAGCTCTGTGAGCAGCCATCCGTGGCCAGGGTCTGCAGGAGCTTCCAGCTCAGTTCTGCAGGGTCAGCTCTCAGTCCCTCTTTGAAATTATCATCCCGCCAGTGTCCTAAACTTAAATGAACGTATTCTTCATGGGCCTATATCTCATTTTAAAATTCACAGTTTTTATAATCTCCTCTACTCCTCTTTTAAAGCCTCCTCAGCAGCTCAGAAGGCCTCAGGATCACAGAGCCCCATGCACAGGGACACTCTCTTTAGAGGCCTAATGAAAGTTCCCAAGGAAGCTTGGGGAGGCCTCCTTAATGCAGCCTCCAAGAATGGGCAAGAGGAGCAACTTGTTGACATGTTGCCAAGCCTGATTGCGCACCAGGACAAAATGGTGCGGCAAACGTTTGCTGTTTGCCTAGCCGTTAACCTACTATTCCAGAAGCATTCCTCCTTGCACTGCACTTACCCCATTTCCCAATGCAGAGCAGAGGCCCGGCATCGTACTACGTTCAAGTGTTTCGAGCATGAACCCACATCTCAGGCCTCCGAGGTGAGGGGTCTGAGGCGGCTGCAGCAGGGACGTCAGGCCGCTGGGGGTTGCTGTGGGGCCTCCCCGCAGCGCCTCTCGGGCTCACCGCCGGCGGCGCGCACCGTTTGCCCAGCCGGCGCCGGGTGCCCCTCAGCCCCGGCCTTCGGCCGGGAACACGGGCCCCGGGTGACATCCAGGGGCTCCTGTCCGTCGCCTTTCGCGCCGGGTGCGCTTCTGCCCTTTGAAATGTCCGGCCGAAGGGGCGAAGTGTCTGAAAAGTGCGGCCGCTGAGGGCGTCGCGGTGCCCTTTCTGTGAGGGTCCTAACGGCCGGCGGGCGCGCGCCCGCGGCTCCGCTCCCGCCGCCGGCGAAGGGAGGGAGGCTGCTGCGCCGGGCGCGTCCTCCCGGGGAAAACGGGGAGCGAGATTCCCCGGCCATAAACTGAAGAGACTTTCAGCTGATGCTTCCTTCTCGCTTATTTGTTGTTTACATAGGTTACCAGGGTGTGGGCGCAGAGGCAGAGGAGGACAAAGAAGGCACCAAACTCTGCCGCGTCACCGGGGAAAGGTCGGGGGTCCGGGCCGCGGCCGCGGGTGTGCGGGGCACCGTCAGCTGCCAGGCTGCCAACGCGGTCCTCTAACGGGCGGCGTACGCCCATGGCTGGCTGGGTTATGAGAGTCCATGTAACCGCGGGACGTTTTGAGTTTTGGGGTTTTTTTCCCATGAAAACCTGTCAAGGAAGCCCAGCAGGTTCCCGGCGATGCTGAGGAAAGGAGAGACCCTCCAGAGGCACGGGTAATTAGCACGAGGGTTTCCTCCCTGCTCCAGGCCGTGCTGGCAGCGCTGATGGCTGCATGGGTTTTGTAACCATGTGCGAGTTTATATAATGTGAAGAGCTGGGTAAGGTCAAAGGGCGCAACCTGAGTTACCCTTTTTTGCTGCAGCCCTCATCTTCAGTGATTTGCAGGCTTTCATCAGTTTCTGGCAAATGCGCCAGATATGCTATTGTAATTTAATAATTTTAGCAGGCACCCATCTGAGCAATTCCTTGAATTTGTTCAAATCTCAGTTGCAGTACTATTAGTGCGGGCTGTATTTCAGAAAAATGCCCTGTAATGCCCTTTATAATCCATTGAGACCACGCAGTCTTGCAAGATCTGGATTGCTTACCAAGCAATAAAATACCACCAACAACCACATCCTATCCTGAGGCATGGCAATTGCCTGTGTGCTGTCAGTCGTTTGAATTTAAAGTACCACCGGCATTTCAGCACAGTATATCCAACAAATGGGATGGGAATTAAGTATTTCACAAAATGATGGTTTGCATCTCGCCCTCAATATCCCCTTGACAGCATGCCTTTGTCCTTAAATACCAAAATTACTTTAATATATGACCAAGCTAAAGGGAATTAGGTGCAGAGTCTCAATTGAACTTCAGTAAGGTATGGCTAAATATCGCCCTGGAAAATTCCATCAGAATCTGTTCATTTCTTGACTTCAGTGTTTCTCCTTCATTTGTCCTACATCTGGGAACATGGGGATAAGGATGCTTTTGTTTCCCATTTTGCTCTCTCTGTTTAGACTGATAGTCCCCACCTCAAAAAGGCTATCAGAGTCTGACTAGACAATGTCTGGCACAATGCAGCCCCATAATGCGTGCTGTAAAAATGCTAGATATCAAAATTAAAATGATCTCCAGTATTAATAAGCCACTCATCACTCTACTATCCAAACATGAAAGGTAATGCTGTTGCCCCTTAAGTACAACTAATCCCAAAAGTGGCATTGTTCACATATTTTGCATAATCTGTGGAGTGGCCTGGTCTTAAAGACGCTATGAACACCACAGCATTTTGAATTGTCCTGTTCCTGATGGTTTAAATTCCTAAATTTAAACACAGCAAATTGTGAAGTCAGAAACAAACCTGAAGCAATCAACAGGGATATGTTTAACTTTCCATTTGTGCTGCCCCTACAGTCGATTAAGGCTTATCTACTGTTTGGTGTTAGTCATTTAAAAAAAAAAAAAAAAAAAAAGTTATGGAGCACACAGCACCACGTTCCAGTCAAATGCTTTAGCAAAGGCTGCTGTTATGAAAAGGATTTTCTAATAAGGGGAATAATGATCTTCAGATTCTGACCTCCTGGCACAGCAGTGAGATTTATCAGGAGGGGCATGTGACTAGTTAAGACACACAGCCCCGGCTTGAAGGAAACAGCTGCTCATTTCATGCTTTAGCACTTGGCAGCTGGACAAGGAAGGGTGATGTTTGTGTTGAATACCTCTGCAGAACCAAGTACAGTAAGTGATTTTCCCTGTTTTTATTTTTTTTCTAAACTGCCACTTTCATCCTAGACCTTTCGTAAAAACACTTAAGGGTGAGGCGTATTTTTGTCACCTCATTGATAAGCAGTCATTCATGCTCAGAATGCCTATATTTTTCTGACCTGTGATTAACAATAGTTTTGGTTTTGCTCTTGCGGGAACAAGACAGGTACGGTGTTTTGTCCTCATGCTAGCCGGGGAGGGAAAATGGTGCTTATTTACTCAGAAGATGGTGTGAAGAGATTGTTTATGATGAACATATTTTCCTTTGTCTGTAGAGCTACTCAATAGGTAATGATGCAAGTTCAGTATAGAGCAATTTCAGTATTTGGCTTAAAGGTACTCACTTAAGGAATTGGCAGAGGTACTCCCTCAAAATAGTGTGATCGGTCTGAAGAAATTTGTTGTGACTGATTACTTTTTGGAAGTGCATGATGAAATTTTTTGGAAAGAGAATGGTAGAAGCAGAGAAATACAGGAAGACAGTGAAGATGCACTGATTAAGATATAATCAAGTCATTCTGGATAATAATGCATAATTAGATTGTGAAGATTGAAAAAAACCTTTCTAAAAACAGGGAGCAAGTCTGCTAAATATCTCCAGGTTTTTAATTCAATTTATTTTTGGATACTTGCATTTTTGATGGTTTTGTTTCATGAAAGATTGATTTCCCCATCTGATAATTTTTGTCTGTTACAGTCTCAAGTTTTGCTTTAAAACACAAGAATTGGAGTATAGTATATATATATATAAAGGAACTTTTGATCAATTGTTTACATAGAGATGAATTAGGTTTTTTGGAGGAAGACTTAGGAGGAATGGGAACAAATGAATAGGTGATGGAGCTTGATATGTGATGAGACTGAGGGATGCCAGGTGCTTTGGGGAAGGTTATAGAGGGGCAGAGGTAGAGAGCAGTGGGGTCCTGTTGAGGAAGGTGTATATCAAGTCAAAAAGCCCGAATTTCAGAACAGGACCAAGGGTAAACACTGGCAGGTTTAGTGAATCATGTGGTCTGTCCTTTAAACATGGGAAGAATAAACCTGATTCAAAGACTTCTCATGTAAGAAAGAGAAACTTTATTTCTCCCCAAAGACACTTATTTTTCTATTAAACTATAGTTTATGGCTTTGCCAGTTAACTGGAAATTTTATAGGAAAGTGTCAATCAGTTTCAATTGTTCACAAAACCAGAAGTCTGCCTGGCTTCCTGCCTGTTTGCGTCTCCGAGGGTAGACTGCTTTTGAACCAAGAGCTCAAGTACTATCAGACTGCGGTTATGCTGCAGCCCTCCCACACAGATGGCACGCGAGGCCATGAATGCAGCAGGCCTGCAGGGCCCCAGGGTGCCTGGCTTTGTGCTCAGGAGCCCCTGGTCCCCCCGGGAACCTTGGCTGCAATGGGGCCCCTCAGGCCTGTCCAGGTCTCCATCCCATGTAGCACAGGAAGAGTAACTGGTCTGCTGTTGCTTTATTATTCTTACCCCAGAATAACTCTCTTTTTCTTCAGAATTGTAGGAATTCTTCGTTTTGGGGTAAGACTATGCCACGGGGTGCTCGTTTACAGACATTGTATTTTATGTTTGTGATTACTATTCTCTGTTAGGCAAACTGCCCAGTCAGATGAAAAGGGCTGTTGAAGGACTCTCCTTTGAACCTAAGTAAGTTAAACACCAAATCCACCAGAAAATAGATAGGAGCTCAGACTGTTCCTGCTGTACCTTCTTTTTCCCTGTCTCTGGCCCAACCATTGTGCCAGGGTTGGTGCAGAAGACCAATATAAAGCCATATGGTTCTGCGTCAGCTGGATTACAAGCCAGCTATATGTGCCTGGTGCAAACTGATTTTATTCTCGGGCATCCCTGGGAACTGAGTGTAGTATAAAAGGGAACTAGTGATGACTGCATAGTAAAAATTAGATAACTGCACTGCTGAGCTCTCCTTCAGGTAATATACGTCTGAAAACATGTCGCAGTGGTCACTGAATTGTCTCAAAGAAATGTGGTGAGGAGAGCTCAGTTTTGTGCCACTACGCTATTGATTAAGGTCTTTTACAACAAAGGAGAGTAACTCGTCACTTGGATCTGCAAAATTTAAGGTAAACAACCCTGCTTTATTTACAGCTTCCAGCTGTCATTACTGTATCTTATTTTGAATGAAATTCAAGACTCCTGACTAGACTTTAAAATCCTCTATCCACAAAATAAAGAAAACTTGATCAACATTACAAGATTCTCAAGGGTGCAGTTGTTTCAATCCTTATCACCAACCCATTTTGCTAGGGATACTTACTATTAAACAAAGACAGTGTACTTAGAGAAACAAGATTATTGCAGTCTTTAGGCTTCTCACTTTATGGCTTTTCTGATGAATTCCAACTGCAACTTCTGTTACTGCAGCACCAGTCATGGGACACCATTGGGGCACACACTGATTTTGCACTTAAGCAGAAGACACAGCCTCTGTACCACCACTCTTTTATATTATTTTATAATATCCTGATCTCACAGAAACATATGCTCAGGTTTTTTGAATATACCCACCTTCATGTAGGTCGAGGCAGTTCTGCGTAAGCATGAAGTACATGAATTAAATTTCAGCATGCTTTGTTTAGGGAAGTGCTCAGCCATTGCATTTCCCATTGACGCATCTACAGAAAGTCCAATACCTAACAGAAATTGTTCATCCTGGAATTTTTTTCATTACATAGTAGAGGAGATTCGGTAACAGCATGACCATTGCTGTACCTCTGCAGAAGCTCAGTGCATACTCATATCACTGACAGTCTTGTAAGGGTGCTGTTAAATCCTTTTCGTTTACTCTGAGGAAATGATCAGGGCAGCCTTACAGTTCTCTGAATGGGCATATTTCTGCTTTATAGCAAAACATGTAGCTGAAGAGTAACTGCAGGTTTGCCAGGCCCTCTCTCTAGTTGAAAATGCTATTATACAGAGGAGCCACTCCCAGGATGTTCCCAAATAAAGAGAGGAAACTACTTTTGAAAGTACTGAAGGGGTACTTGTGTGGTTTTCTTTTTTTCCTAAGCTGTCCAGGCCTGGCTACAGAGCATTTGTGTAGGTACTGTAAACAACTTGCACAGAAGGTTTTCAATTAATGTATTTGTGGTATAATCACTTTTCACCACTAAATTTGATAGACACATTTTCACATTGGCCCTCTCTTTTAAGTCAGGAATGGCAATGTCTTTCTTCAACATGTTTGAATAAAAAAGCTGAAACAAGTTCTCAGGTCTTCTGATTTTTGCTGTTCAATTGCTTTTCTCTGTGTTTTTTCTACTGGATGTGAATAGCCAGTACAGTAGTACTTTTTCATTAATAGGTTTGTGTATTGGTATAACATATCTAAAAGCCACCTGACCACCAGATTGGAAGCATTGGGACAGGGGAGAACTTTTCTCTTGTAATGAAGGTAAATGAATATCAGCTACAAGCACTGGCAAATCTACAAAACAGACTTGATGAGTCCAGTTCAGATCCAAAGACTAATCCTGAAAACACATAAAGTATTTGCTGAGCTGAACTCATGAGTGGTCCCATCAGAAAGTTCAGCTTACCTCTAAGTGTGTATGGGGTCAGGATCAAAGTGTGGGTGTGTGGAAATACCCACATGACTGATGTTTACAGCTCAGCAGAAAATACGATTACCCCTGAGAATTACTCTGGTTGTTTTGGTGGCCACCTGCTGTCTCACTTCTCTGAATAACTGCTCCCCTCGCTGCAGTGTCCTCTGACCACATTCAAATAGGTGAAATGGTTTGACTCTCTCTGCACTGTACTCTCCCACCTGTGATTTATGCATATTCTCTTTACTAATGATCTGGAGTTTCTCAGGCAAGGGGAGAAGGCTTCAACATCTCAAGAACCTGCCAGGCATAATAATCTGTGCAAAATTTGTGAAACCTGAGTTATTCTTGTTCAGTTACTTTATATATTTAGATCCTGCAAACAGAAAATAACCATATCATCTTAAATTAACACAAATTTAATATTAATGATTCAGCAGTAAGTCTGCTTTGGACTACCACAAAAGTCATACCAAGCTTAATATACCAGTAGCTAATATAGATTGATATTATGTATTATGTATATCAATACATTTCCCTATACAACTCCTGCTACTGTTAAAACTGCCTCTTTTCAACCCCTACTATGGAAACAGGTGTTCCACTGAGAGTAGCAGTGGGCTTGTGTGAGAGTCAGGAGTGCAGGAAGTGTGTGCAGGAACAGGATCTCCTAGATGAACAAGGATTTTCCATTCCTTTTGAAGCATGTTTTGCTCCCCATGCCTGAAACAGGTTGATGGTTTTCAATGTAGGAATCAGTCTTAGAGGCTAGTATTTAAGTAAGCCATACATTATATGGTCAAAAAACTGAACATGACTTACATTGGGTATATCTGCATGCTTTCTGAACATGTTGATGAGGCTACCTTTGACACATGACCCAAGGTTGCATATGTTCTTTGTTATGATGCTATTTTCTTTTTCATATTCTTTGAAAAGACGTAACATTTCTCCAGCTTGAACTCTGCTCTCACCAAGTTGAATTTCCTTAATCTGAAATAGCATTATTACAGATGGGCTTCCATTCATAACCCATAATTCACTTGGGTCCATAATCTTGGTGCTGGTTCATATGGCATGCATTGGTAAGTTCTGTTTGTTTTGCAGCGACCCAGTGTTTGAACCCAGAGCTTGTTTGGAAATTTCTGGTGTTGCTAGTGGGAAGTAAAAAAAAAAAAACCACTTTATGCAAATATGTAATTGATTACCAGTGGGGCAAATTACATCAGAAAATCTTTGCTGAACTAGGGCTTGAGTCAACTTACTGTCTGGATATATAGGGAATTTTGTCATCCAAATCAGAATAGCCATGACATTCCAGTGTTATCACACTATTCATGAAATAGCTTCCTTAAAAGTCTAATAATAATCTCCTTTGCTAAAGATGTCTTGCCTACTTTAGCTTGCTTACTCATGCTCTGCTTTACCGAATTCATGAACACATACTTCCTGGAACAGCTGCCACCCTTCCTAAAACTCTTGGTTTCCAGGCCCTGCCCTAATGACTGTCCGTATATTTTTATTTTAAGTAGGCATTGGAGCAGGAACTAGAATTCACTTCCCCCCCCGCCTTCTTGAGTGAGTGCTCTTCCCCTTAAATTATACAGTCATGCTCTTGCTTGCTTTCTCCCTGCAGCCCAAAGAAACTTCATTATTTCATTTAACATGGAATTTCACTGATGTTCTGGGGCTAGTAAATCTACTCTGTAGTCTCAGCCAAGACAGTGGGAGATTTACAGTCCTTCCACTAATGGGAAGAATTGATCCTGTGTATCTCTCACAGCTTTAAGGAGTGTCTTGGATAAAGAGTTTGGGCATCACGGCTGCACCTAACTAGTGTGGGAGAGATGTGCTAGGTGTGGCCAGAGGATGCTTAACACAGGTAAGGCAGAGGAGTTTCTGATGTACAGAGCCCAAAAGGATCTAGTACTGAACTAAGCAGGGAGCTGCTTGGTGTTGCTGACTTGGATAGGCTTCTCGAAGCCCGCCATTGGGCATTTGGGGCCTTTAATAATGAAAATGCAGAAAGAGGCTAAAAGCTGTAGGCAGTCACCTTCTAGAGTGAGGAGGTGAGAAATAAGAGACCACGCTGAGAATCACACCCCTGGAGTCAGGCGCTGGAAGTGAAAGGGAGCCAGGATTTCGGTGCTTAATCCTTTTTTTGGATCTAGTTCTCAGCTTACATTGCGGAACCAAAATAAAAGAGGTGGTTTTCAGATTAATATATTTTAAGTAAAGGCTCTTTTGCGATTTGCTTCATGTCTATGTTTCAAAATCTGCTCCTTTTTGAATTCTTGCACTGATTTAACTATATTGAATCAGAAATTGTTGTAAATTCTGACTTGGGCACAATTATCTGGTATACCAGTGCTTATAGAAATATAATTCATTCCTGTAAATAAGCTTGAGAAGGCATGAGCTGTTTTGAAAACCTGACTGCAATAGCAGTCAGTCTTTCAATGCTGAATACTGGGGGAGGGAAAACAAGTCCCCTAAGCTTCTATCTCAGCTTCTAAATCAAAATCTTCCTAACACCTCCCACCTGCTAAAGAGGAAATAGTTATGAGTTTCCTTTATAAATACAAAGCAAACAGGCTTGGATGAATTTAATAAGTGTCTTCCAAGTTACTTGTGAGGGCGTCAAGTATTTGGGATGGCCTGAACCAGCCACTGCAAAGGTGTTGTACTACCAATTAACTGAAGGTGTTTTATCCACACAGCCAAAAAGACACTTGGTGGAGTATGTAGTTCTCAGCTGTTACAGCTACAGCAACTGCTTGTGTTGCTTTTCAAATAATGGTGAACCTTTGGCATAGCATCTCTACAAAGTATGCATTTTGGGATTTTCTACAGATCTTACTCTTTAAGGCAGAAAATACAGGTTGCACTACAAATACATGAGATTTAGGGACTTACAGTGTTTTATCTTAAGACGTGAGCATTGGACACTTAACCAATGGGTTTTGGTAAGGTTTGTTTCTCTGAAGTCCTGTTGGCCTGTTCTGTGGTTGTGGAAGTGGGATATTTGTGTAGCTGCAATCCTGTGTTAAATATTCTTTCATACAATAAATATTTAACTACCAAAATAATATTAGCAAACTAAAGATCAAAGTTACTTGTTTAATGTATTACTTATTAAGACAGGAGCTGTAAGATGCTTTTCTTCTTTATTTCTTTGAGATAGATTTTTTTTTTACACTGCTCCTTCCTCTTTTTCCAATTGTCTTGCTGTTCTGTATATTTTTATATATAGCACCTTCTTCAGATGAGCTTGTGTTTGTGTTTCAAGTCTTTTGAAGAGAAATTTCTGTGTTGCCATTACTGTCTTTTTCAAGAAGGCATTTAACTTGTTGGCTGCAAACTGTCTTATTGTTAGGAAGGTATGTGGTTATTAATAAAACTCACTGTCTTCCAAAAGCTTGGATATAGGAATCAGCTGTGGTTCTTGTATCCTGTATTCTGTAGATGACTTCTTGTATTGTAAACAGTTTTAGAGGTTTGATGTCTGTTTTCGTAGTCGTACTAACCAGCGTGTGTTTCTTAGTAGACTGCTTAGTAAGGAAACAAAGTTTAATCAGCTGACTGACAGTTGCTTTGTTACCTCTGAAAAAAAGTACAAAATCTGGTCAGACATGCTAGAAAAAACAAATAATCTCTTCCCTGCTCTTCTCTGTTGGAGGCTTACTATTTTAAAAACCTCTGAGCTAGGTTAAGAAACACTGTATGCCTGTATTTAAAATATTCTCTTTGCATCATTAAAAAATCTTCCCAAGGGAAACTTGTAGAAAATAACTAGATGTAAGGAACTGCTTATGTATTTTGATGTCCAGCATCTGCTGACAGAATTTCACAAAGAAAGATGCTGGATCTCTCCTGATCTCCAGGCTGTGTTTTTACCAGCTTTTTTGGACGCCTGCTTGCCTGGGAGTTGTGAGTCATCAGTGACTTCTGCAGATGCAAAACCATAGCACTGCACAAGGCAGGCATCCCTGATTCATGTGAGTGTGCAGTAGACAGCAATTTGCATGAGTTCCTAGGATCACACAGCAGGTCTGTCTAGTGTCGTGTGTGTCTGTCCGTGTCTTCTAGCTACCATCTTAATTTGCGTTCTCTCTTTAAAGAGCGAGTGCTCTCAAATGAATGGGAAGCTGGCACCAGGGAGTGAGAAGGGTTACTGGCCATTAGCAACTGGTCCAGTCTGTCTGCTTGTCGGGGGGCCTATTAGCACATCTGTGGGGAAATAGCAGTTACATGTGAACCACTTTCTACATTCATCAAAGGAAAAACAAAGGATGATTCCATTAGAAATGCACCGTAACAGTCAAATGAGCCAAAGGAGCCAAAGTTCTGTCCTGCCCCTCTGTCCTTTTAACTCTGTCTTGCTCCATCTCAGACATCCAGTTTCCCATTACTTAAGTCTCTGAAAGCCTCTTCCTGCCTTTATTGTTTTGCCAGTTGCTGCCTTCAATTTACTGCACTGATAAGTACTTCCCAGGCTGTACATACGTGGTCAAGATATTTCTGAAGCCGACCTGTGTTTTGATTGTAGTCGCAGGAGGAAAGGTCAGCAGCAAAACTGCTCTCTACACAGGGAGGCTGCTCCTCATACCAGGATAGGAATAGGTTGTGGGGAGAGGGAGGGTTGTGTCTCATGGGGAGAGATGTGAGGTAGTGCATGGGGTAACAGGGCCAAAGAAGATAAAATAACACTCACTTAACCTCCCCTCTTCACAAGGTGATACCCTTGCTTTTATTAGATGTAAAGTGACTGCAGTTGTTCTTCAGCTTGGAGAACACCGGAAACAAGGAAGAGTGAGAAATCAGATATGGTCATCGATGCTGGAAATGGTAGCAGGTAGGTAGGAGGTGTTGAAGTCTCCCTTCACTCATATCTGTGACTGCAGACAATAATTTTATTTTGTCTTGATACAATGTAGCTGCAGAGGTGGAAAGAGGAAGAGAGGATGTGTTTAACATCTTCCTTTTTGGGACACTCAGCTATAATCTCTATCCAAATCTGCTTTGGGTGATCAGCGCAAGCCTGCAGAGCCTGATGTGCTTGAGAAGCTCCATACGTGTCTGTAATTCCTGTGGCATCATTGTAATGTGTGGCGTGGATGTTTGCAATGTGGTTGTCTCCCTGGGCCTGGAAAGTATTGTGCCATGAGCAGTTAGTCTACAGTGAGAAATAACTGGAAATTACAGGATTATATGGAGTGAAAAAGCTTCTTCCAAGGGAAAATTGGTTTGGAAGCCATGGGTTTATCAGATAAGAATTTTGATACCAAACTTACTGAATTTTAATACAAGTTAGAGGCTGTTATGGTTCCTCTTTGCCTTAAAATTGATTGAAAAGTGGTGTGAAAATGAAAGCAGTGCTGTCTCTTAAAACTCTCATAACTCTTGGAACATTTAACAGCTTCAAAAAAGACACTACCCAGGGACTATGGTACTATAGAAGAATTTTGGCTTAGTTAAAAATAAGACAAAATAAGCTTTGTGGAGGAAAATGTAGTTCTCCAAGCTGAACATGTCAGAAGGTCTAGGTAAACAGGGCCTAGGATTTCTTAGTAAGCTAATTAATAAATGAGTGTGATTTTTCTAGCTTGGCTTTAAGAGAATATAGTTGGCAAAGATAAAGGATAATAAAATATTAAAACTTTTTCTGACAGATATATGATAATAAATGTACTGGGTCTTTGTCTTTCAGAATTGAAGGGTTGATTATTTCCCAACATGTTTTTAAAAATAACTAAAAAAATGTTTTTTCTTGGGCTAGTCCAGTCTCACTAAAGACATGTAACAGTG
The DNA here is from genome assembly GCA_008921705.1 of Burhinus oedicnemus. Taxonomy (NCBI): domain Eukaryota; kingdom Metazoa; phylum Chordata; class Aves; order Charadriiformes; family Burhinidae; genus Burhinus; species Burhinus oedicnemus. Next base: position 3,084,094 of record VFFE01009084.1, read on the forward strand.
TAACCAGTCAAGAATATATGCTGATAAGGTGGATTTTTCCCCTGATTTGACCTATGTGACTAGGTTAACAAAGCAAACTTATTCATGAAAGACTCTAAAGAGCTGTACGCAAGTCTGTGAATAGCAGAGGTAATTGCCAAGAGTTTCTCTGCAGGCCTACAGGCAGTAGTATAACTTCTAAGAGGTATTGACAGTGTATGATTTGGTTTCTGAAAGAAGATTGTGTTAGAGTATGTAAACTCTCATTGCTGTTAGCTGTCCTCTCCCCAAATGTGTTGTTTTTTGGTGTTGAAGGTCTCTAATGAGTCTGAAGGACAAAGATTCTCAGAAGAGCTGTGTCCCCTGGTGTTACACATGTTAATCCAATGTCTGATATTTGTAATTTTATTTTTGCTTTATTGGGAATAGCAAACCAATTTTTGCGACAAATCTACTGAGAAGTGGGGCTGAAAGTTTTCCTCTTTTTGAAGACAAAGTAAAGTCTTCCTTTAGCTCTTCCTTTTAACCTAATGCCTTCTGGGCAATTGTACTAACTTGACCTATGGAAAGTGGAAGTAAAATATCACCGTCATAGAACATAGAATAACTCAAGGATGTATGTTCAGATTTTACTGCTGTTATTAGCTGGAGTTGCCATTAGAGACACAAATGCCAACACAGTAAATTGAGGAAATAAATATAGAAGTGGATGGGACAAAGGTGAAGCATGGTAGATAACCAGTTCCATAAAATGCTAGAATTGCATTTGAGAATGAAACCTTTATTGTTTTTGCACATCCAGTTATCAAGTTATCCATTATTTTAGGGGGTTATAAGTGAGGAAACCTGGGTTTTTTTCTGTTATGTCAGAAATCATCTTGGTTATGTTTCACAGAAAGAGATAAGAATGCTAAACAAAATGCTGTCTGAGCAGCTCAAGCCTTAATCGAGTGACTTTCTGATTACTGAAAGTATTTGGTCGTGTGACTGTCCATTAGCATTCCTCATGATTTCTGTAAGCTTCTCTTTAACATTAGGTCAGCATGCATTGTATTCCATATGCTAATTTATGAACTTCTACAAGGCATTATGTGCCTCTGCTAATAGTTTGTTAGTGCATATGAGTGGATCCATATACCCACTTGGTTTCTTACCTATGGTCCTATTCATTTAACCTCTGTTCCTATATAAGAGTAGATGTCTAGGCCCCAAAATCATTTATAATACCATTCTATGTTATTTGGGTGATTTGTGTTGACCTGAAAGTAAATATTTAGCCCAGTGGACTCTTCTCTCAAAATTAAGCGTAACGAAATACATTTTGACAATTTGTAACTTGCATACTCTTGTGCTAAGGCTACAAATGCTCATCCCTTAGAGGCTATATTGGATGTAAATGGCAAGGTTTTGGCAGCAGGGGGGCTGCAGGCATGGCCTCTGTGGGAGGAGGCCAGGGGCTGCCCTGTGCCAGACACAGCCGCTTCCAGCTATCTTTGCAAGGGATCCATCGCAGGCCACAGCTGAGCCCGTCAGCTGAGTTGGTGGCATCTCTGTGAAAACATATTTAAGAAAAGGTGGGAAATGCCAAGGGGGAGGGAACACAGAGAGAACAAGAGAATGGAGAGGAGGAGGGAAGAACAGAGGGAACAACAAGGTCAGAGGACAAGGAGGTGCTCTGTGTCGGAGCAGGTACTTCCCTGTGGCCCGTGGATAAACCCATGCCAGAGCAGGTACACCTCTGAAGGGACTGTAGCCCACAGGGGACCCATGCTGGAGCATACACCAACAGTGAGAAGGAAGGAGCAGCAAGGAGAAGCTGCTGCATACTGACCCTGACCTCCTGCGGTGCTCATTGCCTGGCCAAAGGGACTGGGTGCAACCTGTAGCAATAACAAAAGGGAAGGAGAGGTGTCCAGAGTGAAGCTGAGCCTGGGAAAGTAGGAGGAAAGGTGTTTTAATGTTTGTCTTCTTTGTTTCCCAATACCCAAATCAGCAACTAAATATTTATGTTAATTGGCAATGAATTAATTTTTACAGAGATTACACTGGTTTGGGGTAGGCAAATGAAATGGAGTGGGTGAAACCTTGTCCCGTGGAGTCTGTAGAGCTGTGGAGCCACTAACATCCCCTCTGCAGAGTCCCTTGTTAATATGAGGTTTGGCTTTATCCATTCACCAGCAGTGAACACTTAACCACCACCACCCCCGTCCCCTCCCCTTTTGAGACACAGACATCCCACCATTTAGTGTCTTTTGAAGTTCCCCTTTGATCCAAAAAAAAGAGTGAATCAAAGTAATAGGGTGCAGACAGTTGCTGTGGTTTATTGCGTAACTACTGTCTGAAGGTGTGTAGCAGAGGTGAATGAGTACTGGTGAGTCACATCAGATGAGCCCAAGACTCTCATATTTCATTTTCATTCCTCTCCTGCCCCCAGCAAGACTTGTGTCTTGCATTCATGGAGCAGTGCCACAATCTCTCCCTTGTTCTGTGTCCTCACTCCATATGACAAATGTCATCAGTAAGCCAGATGTGCCATCCTGCATCCAGCTGCATGTGATTGTTGAGGTCATGGACTGGGACAGAAGCAGTGGCATGAGGCTGCCTGACAGCCCAGCATCACTGCCCTTTCCTGCCTAGCAAAGCCTCGGCATGTGTCAGATGCTGGAGAAACCTGACCACGTATGTCACTTGTTCAGAGTTTTCTAGAAATGGACTGGTGTGTACTGTAATAAATAAACTGGTAGTGACCACCTACAAGAAATATTTAACTGCTTGGAGGGGAAAATCTTCAGGAACCATGCATTTGGCGACCTAGGACCTGTGTTGACTTGAGCCCAAACAGATGTCTCAGTTGCACCTGTGTAGGCAAAGATGCAGCCATTATGTGTCCCAGCTGGGATTCTTACTATGGTGATTACACTAATACGTGTGGAGACTAGTCACAAGAAGAGGGCCTCATTGCAAGAGCCTCCACTACATTTACAGGGTAGCAGGTGAACTCTGTCCTGAAGAGCTTGCCCTGAACACAAGCAAGACAGGATAAAGGGAAAAGGTGTAGCAAGGGAAGTTACCCTTAAACCTTCTCACGAGACTCTCAATTTCTTCTCAGATTCTTTTTCTGCATACTGCTACTGATTCGATTTCCTTGTTCAGCTGCTCACATTTAGCATTCTTTCTCCAGCAGCCAGGTGGAAGCTGTTTAATGCAAGCATACAGTGATGTGTTGCATAGGCTTGGAGGAGGGGGAGACGAGGGGAGGTCTGGCTTACTTAAACCCCCAAGAATGTCCTAATCTTGTAAAGAATAAGAGTCTTCTGTGTGCAGGCCTCTGGAAAGTTTATGGATAAACTGAGACCCATAGAGGTGCCTCTGTGTCAAAGTTGAATTGTTTGTGTGTGGTTCTGTTTATTGTCCTTAAGTAGAAGGAAAATAGCCCACTTTTAATTAATGGGGAAAATGCTACATGTACATTTACTTTGGCTTGGCTAAAAAGCTGTTTAAATTTCATTTACCTAAATAAATATTACTCTGTATGTCAAATTTAAGCCTATTTAAACCTAACTTAGTGGTTTAGCTTGCACCTGTAGCCAATATAACTTGTTTGAAATCCATGTGAAAGTGCCCAAACAGGGATTTGTGCTGGCGTGATATTTTAATATTAGTTAAACTGCTGTAACTTGTAGGTGTGGACCTCCCCTTAGTGGCCTCCAGCAGTAAAAGTGATGTCTTTTGGTTTTAGTAATGGCAGTAGTCAACATTTAAAACTTGACAGCATGCTGCCCACTCTGTTCACACCATTTGGTGCTTTTGCATAAGACCACAAGTTTACTGGCAGGGTATCCTGTTTCTTTTAAAAACTAATGTATTACACCTGACCACATCTGTCTCAGGAGCTCACAGCCTACACACTTGTTTTAAATACATCAAGACAGTGCACAATAGCGCCATCTCAAGACTTCCAAAATATTGAACACAAAATGCAATTACACTGCATGAAGAGTGCTAAGGAAAGCCATCTGCTCAAAGTAACTGTGTGCATGTGGCAATCAGGGTGATGACAAGACTTGGAAGGAACTCTGTGTCTTGTAGTTCAGCCCATCACGAACTTCTGCCCCCTGGGCTCATCACTGCAGATGTTTCTGCTTTCCCCCTAAGTAGGAAGTGCTCATCCCGTAATGGTAGTATTTCATGAAATAAAGCATGACATGCCAGATACCATGACTTGGTTCATAGGAATATTAAGGTTGTATCTATTACCTAAATGGAAAGCGTCCTTTAGACAAAGCTGTAGCCTTTGAGAGAACTCTAGGGCTTATACTCATCATTTTCTGACCATCCTTCACCCATTCCTGACTATTGCCCAGAAGTTCCTTCCCAGCATGTGGCAAGTTCCCAGCAGGACTCATAGTAGAGTCTGTCATTTCAAGTGACCTGATGAAGAAATGGGAATGGATAGCTGTGGAGGATTGTGTGCCTCCTGTGTCCTTAATAGCCTCTGTTAACCACAGTAAACCCAATAGGATTTATAATTCCATTATAAGGCAAAAATGTATTTTTTTAGTTTCATTTTAGTATGCAATCAATCATTCACTGTGCGATCTCATTGAGTGAGCTCTGTTTTTCTTATCCAGCTTTCCTGAATCCTTCTGAAACAGCTGGATGGCAATGAAACGTCTCAGACTTACATTTGGAAGTACCCGGGGACAGAAATTCTCTAGGTTATCTTTATTTGAGAGTCCAGCTGCACCTTCGCCAATCAATTTGTTAATAGTAACCACTTATTTCAAAGTTTTTAATTCTTTACATGTATTATATGTATGTATTGTATACCTATGTTATACATTTTTGTATATACACATTATTATACATGTATGTGTATACATTATATACATGTATTATTACATGTATGATTTTTTGTGCTTCTCATGTTGAGCCATTGACTATCAAAATATAATTTCTTTAATTTATGTAGAGGAAATTTATAGTTGGATTTTACTCATCTATCTCTAGAGGTGTTGGTGTGGTTGGATACCATTGTGACATGATATAGACAAGAAGTTTATTGTTCTAGTAGAACAGCAGTGCTTAATCACACAAATAATGATGTAATGGTTGTGGTTGTTGGAGTCTGCAGTCAAGAGATGTGATATCAGGTTTTGGCTCAGATGTGGGTATGTGGCTTAGCCCCAGTCAGCCAGTTCTTCCTCCAGTGGAAATGTTTTATTCTTCTTTTAGAAGCGTTATGAGAATAAAACCCTTTAGTGGTCAGATAGGCTGTTTGGGGGGATGGTACTGCAACATCAGGATCTAGGTATCTACTAGTTAAGTAGTTGTCATAGAATTAAAAAAAAAAATGCTGCAATTTTACATAGAGCATTACTTATGGCTGCCTTTATACTGTTGCCAACCGAAGACAGAAATGATACTCTCCTATGCTATATATTATGGAGGATGGTAATACTAACAAAACTGAAAAGCCAGATCAAATCTCTTCCTCTCTTACATTTCATGTTCAGCAATTTTCAAGGGATGCAATAGCTTTTCTCAATTCTATTTTGTGAAGAGCTGACTAAAAATATTTTGATATAGCCAGTGTAAAATTTATTTTATTTTTCTCCTCTTGAAAAAAAAACCTACATCAGATGAAGTTGGGAGAGCTAGATAGCTAGCTCTGTGAAAAATCAAGCCAGTAATTTAAGCATTTAGAGAAGGATTTTGGGATGGTCAAAAAGGACAAACATGCCCAAAGTGGGATTCTAGCAAAAGTTAGGTGCCAAAGTACAAAGTTGTGATCTTGAAAAACACTGCTCAGCTGCTGGCTAACTCTCAAAGCAAGTAAACCAAGCAAATACTCTACTTACTTTTTTTCACTTTAAATATATAAACAGCCTTGGGAAGAAGGACTGAACCTAGGGTAACCCTGGCTTATGTGTGGCCTGACCAGAAGGTTAGAGAGCCACGTATCTCCCTGGTATTCTCTCTCTCTGGTCCACTTCAGACAACTTTGGTTTTTGCATGATGGCACAGCTCTTGAAGGAAGAGTTGAGGCTGCCCAGCTTAGCCCTGGAGCTAACTGTTAGGACACCTTCTGCTACAAATGCCAAGCATGGGTTCAAGGCCAAGGACCACTGTGTACCCACCTTCCCCTTTTTCTTAGGTGAGTGCTCTGACTGCTTACTGTTGTGTGAAAGGAGCCGTTTTCCCCCAATTTGTTGCAAATAGGAGCTCTGCATGATTCCTGGAAAAAGAGGCGTGTGTTCCTTCAAAAGGGGGTTCTGCACCACCAAATTCAAACAGAGGAAAGTGCTTTCTTCTGGCTAGGAGGAAGGCACTGGTGGAGCAGGATTGAATGCTTGCACCTCTCTGCTCATTTTTCCTGTTGGCTGACCTGGGCTGCTGCAGCATCGTGTGTGCACTGACTTGTAGAAACCCCCTGCTCAGGGAGCTGTGCTTATTTCCTGTAGGGTCTCTTCTTTCAGCTTCAGGGAAGAGTATGGCATGTCTAAATCCATTGTTGGATGGGACCAGAAAGAACCTGGCTGTAGGAACCCATCTAAAAATAATAGTATCTTTGGCTGAATAGTATATTTTGAAGGTCTTGCAAGCAAAACACTGCTGCATGCTTAGAGCAGCTTGAGCCCCACAAGACTCTGAAGATGGGTCTGTAGAGAAGTATCCAATGCAGCACACTTTTCCAGGCCCTGGGATGCAATACACTGCGCTGCTAGAGGGTCCCTGACCAGTCAGTGGTCTTCTAAGCAGATCTGAGGTGCAGGTGGGAGTTAGCATAGGCCAGCAACAAGCAGCTTGCACGTGCCAACTCTGTTTGGGAGGTTGAGAGGCTTCACTGATGTAGGTACAGGCCAGCCTCTGCTAGCTGGCCTCGGCACCTGGGAGCTGGACTGGGGACGGTCAGTTCAGTAGTGCAGACCTGGCCTGAATGAGCAGCATTTTCTCCTCTTTCTGGGAATTGGGAGTTGTGTCAGGATACATTGGCCCTGCCTATTGCTGAGGAAGGGGCATGCCTGCCCATGCCATGGGTGTGAGCTGGCTGCCTGAGGTGACACCAGCAGGGCCAGCAAAGCTGCCACTGCCTGGTGTCCCTTGGGTGGCTGGAGTATGGTGACGTCTGCAGGGCTGCAAGCTCACAGGGACCTAGCTTAGAGCACTCTGTGCTCCTTGTAACAGTGATATTTGGGAGGGGGTCAGGGTAGGTTAGTAAAAACGGTGAAGGATGCCAGTCCTACCAAGACTCAACTTGCAGTATGAGGTCTGTGATAAGGTAGGTTTGAAAAAACTTGATATTTTTGAGTGAATTAAAGCATTTATATAGTTCATCAGTGCTTTGCATGACCAAAATTAAAAAGTTATGTTATGGGCAACAACTTCTGAAAAGAAATTTCCCAAACTCCTGCATTGTTTTGCTTCAAGGACTGTTTTAGCTCTACTCTTGGCTTTCTTTCTAGAAAAGTTGCTGGATGTACTTTCTAATTGTTTGTCACGTTTCAAACACTTGTTATGGTCAGGCAGTAGTGGGGCGTAGTCACAGATAAACAATAAAATACTGATTTCTACTCTTCTTTAAATATAACCTGTAAAATTAATTCTGAAAATTTCTAACAGTATTTTGTGCATCTTTCAGGTAAATGCATATTTGAGAATTAAATGCATAGTAAATGTGTGGTGCGATTTAGAAGTTTCTGTATGTGTTCAGCTTTCTATGAGTGTTCAGCTACCATGGGAAGATTTATTTTAAAAAGCTGTAGGGACTGATCTTAAGGTTCTTTGAAAAATTGGCTCCTAGTTTGATGTTCATTAAACATTTTATGCAGTCTGTTCCAATTAAGACCATTAGCATTACATGAACTGGTAACGTTAGGGGAAAAAAATGGTTATGCTTAAAAACATAAAAGCCGGGTTATTAACAAAAAGTGACTTATCAAGTGTAAATAAAATGACCTGAACAAAATGTGCGTCATTGTACGTGCATGCCCTCATTTACCATCTGGTTTCTGTTTTATGACCCTTGGTATGGATTTATTTTGTGCTAGTGGACAAACAGTTGGACAACACTTAAAAACACAAGCTGGAATGTAGGGAAATCACACGGCAGTCTTTCACATGCTTTGTATCATGGGGAAAAAACAGTTTATAGAAAAAATGAGTTGAACTGTAAACATTGCATCCTGATAAGTCTTCCATATAATTATATAATTATGATTTCTTTTACTTTCTTCAGATTTTCCTTGAAGTCCAGCTAAGAATGCAACCAACAATAAAGTGAAAAAGCTACACAGCTGAAGAAGCATCCTTCTACTTGGTGAAAATGTCTCTTATTTTTTGACAACGATTAAAGGACAATGGGGTCAAACACTCTTGGGAAGGCTGCAACATTAGATGAGCTTTTGAACGCTTGTATTGAAATGTTTGGTACGCTTTTTCAATATTTTACTTTGCTGTTCTTGAAATTCATCTTGTAATATAACCCCTGCTGTTCTTTGATTTAGCCAGTCTTTCCCCTGGCAAACAACATTTCTGTTCTGTAAAATTTTCCATGTTTCATTTTGGCCCAGAATCACACGGGCCAGAATTTTAATTATATGCACACTGTATTAAATTTTCTTAATACAGATAATGCACAATAGCGGGTATAGTGGCTTTTAAAATGCTGGCCTTCACCAACAGAAGTGTTTAGTTGAATTATTCAAGGAGTTATTTCTGGCATTGATCTTTGTCTTGAGTGGTTACACAGCTGCCTTTCTGACCAGTCATTTTTTTTAAAGGTTTTCCAAACCATCATGCAATAATAATATGACTTAAGGCTCATGTAATCTTTTTACTCTTATTAAAATGTGATGTACCAGGTCTGAGGGAGACAAGTGATGAAATAGACCTTGATCTATAACACTATTAATCATGACATTTGTCACATTGCAGTCAGATGAGTTCATGGATGGGCTTAAATGCTTTGAAATGGGATCTTAATTCACAAAGCTACATTTAGATTCTCTTGAAATGCAGGACAACTTTTGATTTGAATGAGGTATTAATTTTTTTTTCCCATGTGGAGAGAAATAAATACCTAAAGGTGAGAGAGATTAAATAATTAAGGGGCAGATCTTGCTACTGAGCATAGTGCATCCCCATATATCCATGTTTGTAAACCTCCATCAAGCCTGTTGTTCTAAATACCTAATGAGAGCTAGCAGAGCCCATATACTTGTTGTCTGTTGGAAATCATGTCTCTCTTCCTTGTATACACATTCTCTTGACAAGTTCAGTCCACATGTGGTTCCCGTTTCACATATGCATATCATCTACTGTCTTTTAAAGGTCTGACAGAGAGAGAATAATCTAAGATTGCAGATGTTGAGGAACACTGATGGTCAGCCAGCCTGCCAGGGAGTAACTCTTTCTGTAGTTTCAGCGGCTGCATTGCAAAGACACAAGGGTCTGTACAGCAGCTGGAGATGGGACCCTGGGTACAGGTGTGAGGTGCTGATTTGACATTGAATTCTTTGAGGCAGATCCCTTTTTTAACAATCTAGTTGCTAACGTAAAGCTATAAAGCTGCAATAAAACAAATATTGGAAGTGGTTGTACATAAATAATCTCACCACCATTTTGGTGGACTAATTTTGGATTTGTTCTTCAGATTACTGTCAATCTCTTTATATAACGTTTAGCATAGTGCTCTCCATACCGTTTTTCTAGCTAAGGCCTGTTATCTACACTGAATATTTTTTTTTACCTACCACTACAATCTAGCAGTATTTATCACTAAAAGAGCACTTGTGTTCTTTGGTTTTGTTTCCTACCTATTTGGTAGATAATGACCCAACATTTCCACTTTTGATCCTTTCTCTCTGACTCCACTTGAAGAATAAAAGCTCCTCTCTGTTCCTGAATAATGTGGTTAACTCACTTGTTTCTCTTTTGCAGATGACAAAGGAAATCGGTGCTCCAGCCATTTGCCAAGAACCTTTCTTTTAATGCACCGGTGGTATCTGCCTTCCACAGAGCTGGCTGGCAAGCTTCTGGCCACATATCCTTTCAGGAAGTCCTGCAAATCAACATTAAAACGTCAAAAGCAGATTGTTTCTGTGCCTGCATGTAAAAGTGTGTCAATTAATTAGTGACAAGCAACGTTTAGGGGTGAGATTTTTTCAGTCTAGAAGATGGAAGTCTTTCTGCTATTGGTTGTGGACTTTTTCCATACGTGCAAGTTTGCTGAGGCATACTTTGAATTAACTTTGAATAAATGGAAATATATTACCAAGATAACTGTTCAAACGTGTAGTGGCCAGCTGGCCTTGGACTAGTATGAACTTTCAGTGGTAGCTAAGCACCTACATGTCATCTATACCTCTTAAATAATTCAGTAATCAGAAGTATTATCGTATTTGATTAGCCAGAGCTGGCAAGAAACCGTTCAGCAGCATATTCAGAGTAGTATAATAGAGGCATTTTTGCCAGGGCAAAAAACAAAGTGGCAGCCAGGAAAAAGTCCCCATGTCCTGAGATGCTGTGAAAGTGAATGTAGTATCAGAGCATACTGTCATTATCTCTAGAAGAAAAGTTTGATACTGTTTTTTATTCAGATGGTCTAGTGTCAGAGTCTTCTGTGGATAAAAACAACCTTACTGAATCAAAGCTTTCTTTAATTAGCCTACATATAGAGATGCCAATGAGGAGAACTGCAATGAATTCAGATTAAAAATCTGCTATTTCATGAGGTAAGCATGCATCTGGTCCTCTAGCATTTTGTTTTTATGCTTCTGTGAATGATGTCAATGTAATTTCTTTTTTGTAAAGGTTAAAATTAAACCATGGAAATACAAAGCTTTTCTTTTTTTTTTTTAACTTGATCTCCAGTCCATAGTGAAGAGTGAATTTCTGTGCTTTGAAAACAATTGTTTAAATTGAGCCGTCCAGCCTTTTAGATGCTTAACTGCATTGAGCTAAAAAGCTGATTGAAAACTTGTGCTATGATTTACTTGGTGTTTGAGTGTGACACCTTTTAGAGTAAGACTAGTTCAGTACCACACGGAGGAAAGACATGTTTTGCTTGAAGATGCAATCTACTGTGGTAGAGGAGGATTGTTTCTGGGCTGTCACCTTCAGTTCACGCAATCCCTACATAATGTATGACGACAGGAGTGTGTTAGGGATGTGAAAGCTATCACAGGTCAGGTATGTTCTGATCATTGCACTGACTGTCTCTGACCTTGTTTCTGTGGGAAAGCTTTCGTGTGTTAGGCTGTGCTTGTATAGGAAAGTTTCTCCGCAAAAGGAAAAGCAGGAATTTTTAAGTTAACATGGTATAACCTGCTTCCCTCAAACAAAAGTTTTTTCCTCCTTCCTCTGGACTAAGTTATATCGCTGTGAAGAAAGGCGAGGGGGGTTATTGAAAGCAGGACTGATAAAGCCTTTTCCATACCCCCTTAAACAGTGGAGGAGACATCTCGTTTACATGGTTATCATGGTAGAACTGCCACTCAAATTGACATTTTCATTTTCATTGAAAAATCTTTTCTGAGCAGACAAACTGTCTCACTTGGACAAGGGATAAGTGCAAGTGTCATTTCAGTGTTCCTAGCAGTGTGAGTCAGGACACCTGTGTGTGCCTTTTGTGTGTGTCACCTGAGGCATCATTTTAATCTTGCATTTCAGTAGAATGCTGCTGTGTTGTGCTGTGGTGAGTTAACCAAAGGAAATTATATGATAAAGTGGCTTTTCTCACTTTAGTGTCACAGATAATCACAGCAGCAACAAGTTGGGGTAGTCCACCCTCTCTGCCCAAAAGCCATTGGGGCTGAAATATAAATAAGTCCTATTGAATAAAATGTGAATATATATATATATATGCAGCCACTGAATGTTACACCTGAATCCCTGGGCATCTCTAAGCCACTGTCTGTGGATTTCAGATACTGGATTTTGGAATTCCCTGCGGAGTTTAACTTGGATCTTGGGCTGATTCGTTTGACTGAGGAGTTTCGAGAAGTAGCCAGCCAGCTCGGATATGAGGATCACATTCATCTCATTGATATCTCCAGCATGTAAGGATGTTATGAGCTTCAATATCTCTCTCTCTGTCTCTGTAACAATCGAATTGTAGTTCTGTATGAAATATAAAAATATTAAGGGCCATCTTGATCTTGAGAGAGCAAAAAAGCAGTTACAAAAAGATTATATTGTCTTCCAAATTTGAAGTTACTAAAAATTTGGAATTCTAGTTGTAGTGTCACAGTAAAGAGAGTATTCTTATCTGTATGTCAGTTTTTAATATATCCAGAAAAGAAATAATTTTCCTGACAAAGCTAGTGCCAATTAAGTGATTAATATTTTTTCCTATAATTTTTCATACAGAATGACAAGCAATGCAGTGACTGGCATGTTGTGTAAATCTTGCGTTTTCTCAGGGAAGCTTTTTGTTCTCTCATGAGTAACCTGTTAATTTTTTCTAATGGCTTTCTGTGTACTTCTTTTCTATGATTTAACCGGGTAATCTTTAGAATCCACATTTATATTTCTATTGCATCAAAATGATTACACTACTATTTCCTTCACACACTGAAATGAAAGTTACCTGTTAAAGATCACCGGACAGGCTCTTGTATCTCATCTGATAATGTAGGTTTTCTTTTAAAATATGGCATATGCATAGTGACTTTTCCTTATTTAAAAATGTCATAGTAACCTGGAAGGACAGCACTACTAATCCCAATGAAGGTTGCAAGACTTCCTGCAAGAACAGTACCAGTGAAATCACATGAGTATTGTGTCTTAAATCTTCACTTTAAAATATTGTTTGCAACCTCTTTCTGCTCTCTGAAGTGCTTTTACTGTATATGGGTAGGAATTATTCCATTGCTTGCAAGCAAATGCTTTACATTTTTGTCCACCCACTTCTTACAGTTTTGTTAGCTGTTTGACTGTTTCTGCTGTTCCATTATTTCATGGACCCATAGTGTTACAGAGTAAAAATTAATCCTTGATGTTATTCTAGTCTTTTTTTATTCTGTATCAAAATTTGGCGTGACCTGTTCTTCTTGTATTCCCAAGGCATTTTTTAATTACGGCTTCCTGTATCATAGAAAAGAGTACATTGTCCTTTTGTTCTGATAGAAGCATCCAATGATTTATCATTTGCAGTAGCACCTCCAAAACTCTTCTCTTCTGTTGTGCATCTGAACGGGTCTTACTCTGACTGTTTGTTATGTGCTGGATATCACAGATCAGAAAACTCATGATCTGTCTCTTGGTAATTTTATACAATGTGTGCAAACTATTTGCTACACTCGCGTGTACCCAAGCAGAAACAAGAATTGTACCTATTTTCTGTTGCAGTCCTTCCTATGACTGGATGAGAAGAGTTACACAGAGGAAGAGGATTTCCAAGAAAGGAAAAGCCTGCCTGCTCTTTGACCATCTGGAGCCTATTGAGCTAGCTGAACATCTCACTTTTCTGGAGCATAAATCTTTTAGGAGAATTTCTGTAAGAAGCTTAGAACTTTGTCACTTGAATTAGGAGCCTGTCCTTAGAGAGCATTCACATGGTTTAACATTTATTACTTTTTTCCCTCAACATTTCAGTGTAGTAAATCTTTATAATCTTGCGTATGATGTACACAGCCACGGCTGCACCAGCACTTCCTTGATCTTTTTAATGACTGATGCTTTTAGTGATAGAAGTTAATTTTGTGGAGAAATTCTGGACAAAAATTATTGCTAAAAGCAACTGCAGCCATTGATTAAACTAAGATTATTGTTCAAAATCTTCAGGTGGGATTTTTTTTTCCTCTGAGGAAATTATTTAATTCCTTTTCAGGAAACATCAGAGTCTTTGCAATGAATAATTTTTTAAGAGACTGAAATATATGTAGTCCTTCTGTAGTCCCCATTCACTCCCAACCACTTCTTCAGAAACTGTCCTTTCATTTGCCAACTTAGGATCAGGGGATAATTCAGGGACCTCAGGACGCCTCTAGGCCAACCCCCTACCCCAAGCAGTGTCAGCTCTGAGACAGATAATGTTCCTCAGGGCCTTAGCCAGTTGGATCTTGAAAACCTGCATGAAGAGAGACAGCAAAGCTTCTCTTTCCTCCTTCTCCCATATTGGCACTGAGGAAAATTCAGATACAGTTGCTTCTTTTTACACAAGATTGTACATGAACAAGAGGCAGAAATGGATGAAAATGAAAGTAGAAGCTAAAGGAAAACAAATGAGTAACCCAAATGCCAAAAAAAAGGCTGATTTCTGCTGGCAAATATCCATATGAAAAGGTCACATGATGTCACTGTATCTGGTGGCAAATGGAAGCAGTAAGTTCTCAAGATGACAAGTTCTCTTCAGCAAAAAAATGAGACTTTTTAAAAAAAAAACCCCTCCAAAACTAAGAAAAATATGTGAGCTTTTTTTGTTTCAAGAGAGGAAGGAAAAAGAGATCAATGAGGAGCTGAGATCAGTCTAAATAGAATTGCTTTTGACGTCATTTAATAACATTCAAAGGTTTATTACTCTAGACTTCAAATCATGGGAAAACACCCTACTGTGATCTGTGCAATGCTAACCTCAAAGGAGGAAGGGACAAGAAAAAAGGGATGGATTTCTAACTAGACTTAAGATATATTTTAATTCCTTTGGGAATTCCAGAAAGAAAACTCAGACCTGCAGTGAATTTTCTTTTTTCCTTGCTGTTTCTAATTTGTCTGTTAATGCTTTGGCCTGAATTTTGCTATATCTCAGATGTTTTTCTGCAACCAATTAGAGTTAATTGATCTTATACTATCCTGTAATGCAATGAAGAGGTTTGAAAGATGTGTTGCTTGTTTATATGAGACTGGTAACCAATAAGTTGTAAGAATGGTACATTTCCAGGAAATAAAGTGAAGGGCGCACCTCAAGACATAGAAGTTGAAAAATGAGCCCAGTATCACTAATCTAATTTAAAGAACAATTGAGAACTGCTACAGAGAAACAACTAGCATTTATTTGGAGATGTCAATGAGACCAGATGATTTGCTGTAAACTGTCCAGAAATGTAAGAGTGCCACTTATTTTTGCAAGGTAGACAAAAGAGTTATCTCAAAGCTATGTAACTAATTGTAAAAGATGAGTAGTCTGAATCCTGTCTTTGGTATTACCTCTTTAAAAAAATGTGGGGGAGAAGGAAAGGCAGTGTTAACTATAACAGAAAACATTTAAAAGTATCTGAACACGGAGATACTGTTTGTCTGCAGCTCTGAGATGAGCATCTGCTGTGTAAGAGCCTGTGCCATCATATGGTCTTCTAGCAGGCAATTTTTGATCAGCTAAGACCAAGAAACCAGTGTTGGCTGGCATTGCTATTAAATCCCTGCATAAGCTAAAGTTATGTCATAAGCTTCTGAAAATCCATCTTAGACAGCTGAAAAATGTTTTCCAAACATTTGAGGGATTCTAACTCTTGGGAGCAGTAGCATGTACAACTATGTCAGTGAACACACAGAGACTGAACAATAACATTAAAAGAAGCAAGATTTAGCAGAAGCAGCTCCTCGTGCTACAGAATTTTTTTGACATAGGAGGAAGAAAATGGGTGCATAGTTAGCTTCTTGGGATGCAGTTCAAGCTCCTGTGAAGGGTGACAGAGCTCCTATTGATTTCAGTGCAGCCAAGATTTCCCTCTACATCAACAATGGAGTTGGCCAGGATATTGGAGTGGGATGAAAGCTCTTTTTTATATGCTTCTTGCTTGTAACACTAGATAATTCCTATAGAGTATTATGCCATGAGGATGTCAAGTAAAACTTCACAGAATAAAATCTTGCAAGCATTGAGTAAATTATGGGAAAGATGATTCCATGGAAGTAGTACTCATGCTCATCATGCATGCTGCTGTATTACCTGACACACAAACACTAAAGTCTGATGTTGACATTTAAGTAATAAAAAAACCCAACACAACAACAACAAAATTTAAAAGAAAGAACTGGTGTGCAGCAGGTCACTTTCTAAACAAGAGGAGCTTTAAAAGGAAAAAAATGATCAAAGCTTCAATTTGATTCTTAAGTTGTCCACCAGTTTACTGAAAATGCCTTTCCTCTGTTAGTTTACAGACTACCAAAGCTATGTGATCCATGGCTGCTTGGAGAACAATCCTACTTTGGAGAGATCTATTGCTTTATTTAATGGCATCTCCAAATGGGTCCAGCTCATGGTTCTCAGCAAACCAACACCCCAGCAAAGGGCAGAAGTAATCACAAAGTTTATCAATGTTGCACAGGTAAGTCTTGCATATGAGCCTTTTTCCTCCAGTATAAAGCAATAATACAAATAGAGAATGCAGTGAACAAGTGGACTGGATGCTCTTTGTGCTGTTTCCTCAGTGAATAGCCTGTTCAACATCACTGCAGGTTATTTGTTCAGGTGTGTTATGTCTGCATTTTTTAACTAGCAGACATAACTATAAAATAATTTTTCTTTGTTGCATTCTGGTTGACACCTGTCACTACTGTGTGTTTCTTGTGGTGCTAAAGCAATTAAAAAAAGAAAAGCTGAACCATTCTTTTATGTCCCCTGGTTTAGTGATTTCTGCTTTAGCAGTGATAGGTTGTCTCCTTTTGCTTGTCATGTGTGACATTGGATAGCTGCCACATGTATTTCCTTGATTTTTAATTATGCACAATCAATCTCTCCTGCAGAAGCTCCTTCACCTCCAGAACTTCAACACACTGATGGCAGTTGTGGGAGGTCTAAGCCACAGCTCTATTTCTCGCCTGAAAGAAACCCATTCTCATCTGTCTTCAGAAGTCACAAAGGTATGGTGGACTCCAGAATACAGACATATTGAGCAGAACATCACCTCTTTGAGGCCCGATGGGTTTTCTGGAATGCAGGTGTCCCATCAGCACAATACTTAGATCATGGCAGGTCATCCTAAAAGGCACTTCGGTTGCATTCCTCTTGGTGGAGAAGGATCGGCTCACAGAGATCCTCTTCTTGATTCCCTGTGCCAGAGAGGAAATTAACACTGTTGACACCCTGACATGAGTTGTGCTCGTTTAAAACAGGTTAAGGAAATGCTATGAATGCTTTCACAGAGACTTGTTTCTCTGGCTATTTGTAGGACTGGAACGAAATGACAGAGCTGGTCTCTTCCAATGGAAACTACTGCAACTACCGCAAGGCTTTTGCTGACTGTGTTGGCTTCAAAATTCCTATTTTAGGAGTTCATTTGAAGGACTTGATTGCTGTCCATGTCATTTTTCCTGACTGGATAGATGAGAACAAAGTTAACATAGTGAAAATGCAGCAGCTTTCCATCACCTTGAGTGAACTGGTTTCCCTGCAAACTGCCTCTCATCATTTAGAACCTAATATGGATTTAATTAACCTGCTAACTGTAAGTATTGAGCATATTTCAATTCATTTCAGTTATTCAGATGTTGAATGTCAGTAGGAATGTTCATATCTATAGAGATAAGTGCACGTTGTTATCCCAGAGTTGTAAAAGAAAAGGAGAGAATACAAAACAGAAACAAGTTCACATGAGGTGTGAATAAAGTCAAAGAGAGTTTTATTACTGTAGTATGTGATGACTGGAAGCAGCAACAGGATTCTTATCAATTAATTATTTTAAGGAAGACAGAAGGAGGGCTGTATTTGTGTTAGGAGAAGTAAAAACTAATTTCTGACTACAAATTGAGGCTTATGTCTCCTGTGCAAAGATCAAGTGACATGTTGACATGGACATACAAGTGAAATTCCAGCTTGGCCATTACTCTGTTCTTGCTCCCCTGTGCTTTGTGTGAAACACAGTAGTCTTTCTATCTAGTAAATAAAAATGCTCTTGAATGGTGTAAAAAAGCCCCTGCAACCCCTGCTCTTTCCCCTCCCCTTTCCACTTGGCAGTGGCTACATTTGAGGAGGTTTGAAACTTGCACACACAAATTACAGATATAGATTTGAAACCAAAGGAAAGTGAGATTTCAAAAAGACTGAAAAAACATTTTTTTAAAAAAGTTGCAGCTTGCAATGCTAAAAGGAATTAATTTTCAGTCCACTTTCTGGTATATAGACAATGACTGTCATATTAATAAATACTATACTTTATTTCAAAACATACTGAAGCATGGAGCCTGAACCAGCAGGCCAAATCCTGCTTCTTTTGAAATTTAGTCATTTTAGCACTGATCTTAACTGCAGCAGTGTTTGACCCAACACCACAGTTTGTTCAGGACAGGTCAGTGTCTTGGAACTGAAGACAGAACCTGTGAAACTTGAAAAAAAGGAATGTTGTTTGTTGTAAACCAGTTGATGTTGCAAGCAAATAAAAGCCACCTACTCACCTGAGAGTAGTCTGAAATATGTCACGTTAGGTAAAGGGTTCTCTTAATATGTAATCATTTTGTGCTGTTTCTGTTCTTGTTATTTAACTTTGTCTTTCATATCTCTAATCTGGACTGAAAGAGAATCTCTTTGCTCTCCTTAAATCAGTAGAATTCTTTAAAAAATAAACTTAGAAGTTAGCAAGGTCTGTGTGTAACTAGGGCAGATTTCAGGATTTTTCCAGTGTTTATTTTGCTGGATAGCATGAACTTCTCAGAATTTACTCCCTGGGGAGGTGGGATGCAAATTCCAGCTTTTCCTCAGTCAGGTCCCAGGCTTGAGGTAACTCCCATTACCTAGCTCATTCTAGGTAAATGCCTTAACTGGAGACCTATTGGGCAGGAGCTCTGGATTTTTTCCTTTTATGTTTTACTTTAAAATACTCAAAAATATGCATATCTAGAAATTAAGCAGAGATTGTATTTTGTGGTGGATTTATGCCAGGACTGATCAGGTACAGGGGTTTACACTACGGAGGCTGATAAATATGAGCCTGAGTTTGAAGCAACCAAGACAGTGTGGATATACCTGTGGCTTCATTGTAATGAGGACTGGGAAAGTTTGGGGGAACAGGAAAACCTTCTCCTTTTGCACTTTGTATGGAGCGCTCTGGGAACAAGTCCAAATCGTGGTTAGTGGGACCGGGGGAGAAGGGACTGTGTATTGCCCACTGCAACACCCACCTAATTAAAATATTAGACATAAAGGCAGATATATATTACTTTGTTTTGTTTTAGTAGGCATTGAGAGGCGTCTTCTTACCTCATGCCATTCTTTCCATCCTTGTTTGTTTCTGAAAGTTCATAGTTTCTTACAAGCTTGGCTGTGAGTAGGGGGAAGCGGAACTTCAGGTTTTAGAGAACTGAGCAATAAGAAACTGAGCCCAAAAAGGCAGAAATTAGACAATGTGAAGTGAGACATGGAAGCTGAACCACTGCTGACATTTTCATTAGCTGTTCTTCTCTCTTTTGGGTGACAGCCTGCTTTCCAAAAGGAGCAGAAAGCTTAAAATTTTTCTAAGACCTTGCAGGTTCATTCACATAATTGTATTTTTCAATTTTTTAAATATTTTCCTTGTTTTGTTTGTTTTTAGCAAAATTATATAGATTTTATTTGTATCTACATAATATTTATTTCTGTATATTTCATTTACCAGGAGAAGTAATTGAGTACGTGACAAGTACTTTTTCTCTTATTATGCTCTGATGTGCTAATTCCTAATATAACTGTGTTGATTTTGGTTACAGATGAGCCAATCTGATTGTAAATAAATGAAGCTGCATGCTGCATTGTTGATTCCAGACCTGATCGCAGGTTAAAATTAACTTGTGCTGCTTTTTACCTGTTAGCATGATTCCATGGTGGTACCTTTCACTAATAGTGGAGACAGCCATAGGTATCCTAGGTACACAGCTGTAGGTATCCTAAAACCTTTTGAGGGTAATTGCATCTTCACAGTAGTCACTGGAAGTGTAGTTGTGAGTCAAGTAGATTTGATAGTGTGGGAGTTTTGATATAAGATGGTGACTCCTGGAAAGGATAAAAACAAATTTCTACAAAAGGTTCCTGGACCTGAATTTTGGTACATCTCATAATATTATGAATTTTCTCACTTTTCTTCCAGTATGTAGGTTTGGTCCTCATTTGTACATATGAATACATTACAGTACTGTTTTTTATAGTGGTCTCTTAAACAGTAATAATGAACCTATATAGTAGGTGAAATGCTTGTGTCAATCTTTTTGTTAATAAGAAAATTTTAAATTCTAGCCTGGAGTCAGAGAACGGGGAGAAGAAAGCTAGGATTGCAGACCAAAGCTGACAAGAGCTGACTAAAAATACTTGACCTTGCTATATGTAAATGGTCTTCTAGCAGATTTAGCCTCCCTTGCTGCCAACGTCATCCTCAGTTTTCACAGCCTGAAGAAATAACTCTTCTATTTATTGCTAGGTCTTCCCTCTCTAATGTAAACTGTAAAAATTTTTCTTGTCTTTAACTTACTTATAGAAATTCCCTTTCAAAACTAGTAAATGTGTATAAACATGTAGAGTGCTTTAGTGCTTTTCATTTGTGTGTGAATCTGCTGACCCAACTATTTGTTCACTTCTGGTTTTTTCCCATTAAGCCAAGTCTATCCAGGCAGGCTTTTAGTAGGTGTTTTGACCTGATAAGCAATGTGTACATCTCTTGCCTGGCCTCCATCCCTTCCAGTATTGCCTTTTACACCACATTTAGCAGGTGCTAACAGCATGGCCTGTGCTCGCTTGACAAGTAAATCACCTGGTGCTGGTTAGCTAGTCCAAAAACTTGCACAAAAAGATAAAATGGGTATTTCATGGACTAAGTGGGCATATGGGAATTTGCCCTGGTCTTTCTTTTCCTCAGTGGTGGAAACCTATCCACTGTGGGGGAGCTGATGCCTTTCAAGTGTTTTGGGACTGCTGATGTCTAGGGAGACTGCGTTAAGAGCTATGAAGCTTAAAAGTTGGGGCAAGGCCTTCGTAGTAAACTTGAGGCCACTTGGTCAAGGTTCTCATGGGCGTTTTTCAGGTGCTGTTGTGCATATAGACCTAAAGGGTGAGTGGGGGACAAGAGAATTTAAATCTCTCTGGCTTCAGTGGCAGCTGCCGAATGATCAGCATTTTGGAAAATGGGGCTCTCTCTTGCTTTAAATGTCTGCACACAAACTTAGGACTCTGCTTCCTCCCCCCCCATCTTATTGTCAGCATAAAAAGTCAGCAGCTAGCTCACAGAATTTTAGCTTTGAACAAATAGCTGAAAGAAGCCAGTATTTAGCATGGAAGTTAAAAAGCCACAAATAAGGCAAAGGTTTATTGTATGGAGGGCAGTGAGACAAATGTCAGGCTTACTGGCACAAAAGCTGAGAGGGAGCTCTAGTGATGTAAGTCCCCCCTTGTCATGTGTAAATGATACTGAGTTATACAGGCAAGAGAAGTAAACGTGCCACGACTCAGCTACCAGTGAGCCAGAGTGTGTTATGTGAAGATGAACTCACATCTTAGTGCATGCTTGCTCTTAGTCTGTGTGGTTATTCCTCCTTTCTGGCATTGTTGGCCACAGTCACTCCATCTCCACTGACTCCATACTCAGTTCTGTACCACTCCCTGACATCTGAAACCTGGAGCTGAGAAGAAGCAGTAAAAGAGGACCTGAGCACGAGTTTGGCAGTGCACCAGAGAGGAATAATAGTTCTAATGACGTTTTCATCATTAGAAAACTTACATTTGGTAAGGAATGCTTAAGGGATTTCCTTACCTGCTGTGCAGTATTTCCACATTGTTTTTATTTCACAACACGAATAAAAGCCTGTAGGTAAATGTTTCATCGCTTTCTGTGGATTGGAAGAGGATCTCAGTCTCTCAACTAGTCTATAGTGTATTTATACTAACTGCATTAGAACTTATTTGGTGCCACCATTTTTTCCCCACTATTTTTAGGTCTCAACAGCTATTTATCTAACCTGTTCTGAGAATATATGCAAATGACTGGAAAGTCCCTGTCATTTTTACAGTCTAGTGAAGAGAATGAGAAATTTCTAAACAATCAAACTGAAAGTCGCCCTCCCTAACTTGTGTTCCGTAAGTTCCACTCACAAAAAAAAAAAAAAAGCCATGCCTTTCTCATCCCTCCTCCACCCTCTTCAATCCTCCCAAAAATTGCTTGGAAAAACAGCAATGAAAGTCAAATTAGAACGGAAACTGCCACCCGCTGTAAAGATTGGCTTAGGAAAACTCTGATTATACTTTATTTGTTAGAGCAATACTGTAAATAAAATATAAAATGACAGCTTATATAACTGTATAGTCATCATGCTTGTAACTTTTTTGCTAGTGTTTGAAACTTCTGTACTAGACGATACCTTGCCCACCGTGTGCTTACACATTGTGCCTAATGAAGTAATAACGGCTGCTTATGGTAAGGTCAGATAATTCAGGGAGGGGGAGATACAAACTTGCTCATACTAATGCATTTTCACCTCCAAATGCACACCCTGCTCATCTGGCCTGCTGAGAAAACTGTGCCCTTCAGTAGGAACAGGGCAAGGCCTTTTGAACTAGCAATTCCGCTGTCAATCCCAGCCTGACCTGAGAATGTAATTTGCTCCGAGTTCTGCTTATTTTATACCACCCAGTAACGTAAGAACACAGTCACTGAATAACTAAGTACATGAACAATATTTGTAACAGCAGTTACTTGATTGACATTATCTTTAGGACAGGTCCTTACATTCCCCTGTGACAGCAGCATGCCAGCTGGGTGAAGGAACCTGCAGGATGCTCAGGCTTTCACTGCTGCCCATAACCAAATTACAAAGTGCAGAAAATCAGCGTGGTGTTACAGCTAATCAAAATGAATAATGCAAAACGCAGACATCTCTAAAGCAATGTGTTGGCTCTGGGATATGTACCTATCTTGGGAAAGGGCACGACTCCTGTCTTACTCATGGCACAAAATTCTGCCTAAAAGAAGGTGGTTCCTAGAGGTGGTTCATGCAGTATGGTGTCGCTGGTCCTGCTTGTTACTCATCTGGCACGCCAGGGTCTCTAAAAATAACTTTCTGTCACAGTCATTTAGTCAGTAGTAATTCTATCTGTCTGCTGGGAAACATCCTTCTAACTCAATTTTAGCTTAATTGGGGATTTGCAAGGTAGATGATAACTTCAAATCATGTCAGTTACTCCAAAGCCATTTAATGTAGGGACACGATCACAGGAAGCATGCAATGTTCGTTTCCTCTCATTGCAAAACATTAGCCACAGTGTTGATTACCCTTCTCCTTCATCACTCCAGGCGAGGAGGATTTTACTGCAGACCTCCATCGGCACAAGACCACAGCTGCCAAAGTAAAACCAAACAAATTCATTTTACTTTAAGCATGTTTATGCCCCTTCTTTTTTTCTCAGTAAATCCTGTAGGGAAAAGAATGAGAACATGGAAGAAAAATCTTTCATTTATCTAAAAACAGAAGCTGAAAGGGAATTTGCCTTACTTGGCGAGAGGGGATCGGCAACAGACCAAGCTGGGCTAAAGTAACTGCGATTGCTCTTGATGGAACACTTTGCTGCATCGACAATGGTGCCAAACCTGGCCTGCCCCTCCCGGGCCTGTGTCAGTGGTCGGTTGCTGCCCAGGGCTTTCCAGAGAGGCTGTCGCTGCATGGGCTGATCTCTGTAGAAGAGCTCCAGTACTCTGACCCTTCTTCAGGAACATGATTGGAGCAGAACACAATCTGAAGTACTTCTAGCCTAGCCCCTTTACAACTTCTTTCCTGCAGTTCTTGTGTTCATCAGGTTATTTCTCTGAGACCTGCCATGACATTGAAGAATGTGTTTCACATAAGGGTGGTATTTGGTGCCAATGTTCCCCTTGGGAGAAGGTCAGCACGCAGCCCCTCTCACTTGACATGTTGGGGTGCAGCTTGCGACAGCCTTTAAGTACAGCGCCTGCTTGGATCAGTACGGGCATGAACAGCAATGTGTGCTCACTAGCGTGGGTTACGTTAGCTCTGTGAAAAGCTGCAAGCAGCTTTGGCATGTATCCTGAGCTCTGAGTAGCAAAACTTTTTGTTTAGCCTCAGAGGGAGGTATATCTCTGCTAACAAGCCTGTCATAAACAACCCAGTCTAATAAATATTACTGTTTTTTTCTCTTTCTTACATAGCTGTCCCTGGACCTCTATCACACCGAGGATGATATCTACAAGCTCTCGTTGGTGCTGGAACCAAGGAACTCCAAATCTGTAGGTCATCTTTTACTGCGTTTTGACATATGCTTATTTTGTCTGCATGCAGCTGATTAAACTTTTAAATGACAGTTAACGTGTTTCCTTATTCGTATTCACATAAAGCTTTTAGTGTGTGTGCTTGTACACAGTCACTATTTATAGGTTTTAGTGCATATTGGGAGAAGTAAATAGTGAAACATGCCAGACTTCATTATTAATTGTTTTTCAACAAAACCTCTGCAAGTCATGGAAAACAGTTCTGCTTTATGTGAAGATACCCTTTGTAAGTTTACATCAATTATTTATTGCGTGACCAGTACTTCATTTTCTGGATGCTGGTGCTGTTGTATAAGACGACACTGAGGCCAAAGATTTGTTTTAGGTAAGCCACAGCATTAGCTGTAGTGTTTTAAAAACTGTTTGCTTATGTAAGTCTGAGGGTACAGATAAATCTCCTAATTAATAGTTGAATTTCGTTTAAAGCCTTACTCTCTCTTCTGCTGCCAAAGTCTGGGGACTCCTGTTATCTCTGAGCACTTCTTCAGTCCATTAACATCCTTATCGCCTATCATATCCAGCATGTGATTCTTTCAGGCTGAGCTCTCTCAAGACTGACACCAGCAGAAACTAAGGGTGGCTGGAAATGCCTAGCAGGGTGTGAGAGCAGAGTCCAGCAGTCTGAGGTGATGTATTGCAGTGCTTTTTAAGTTTCTGAAGTATTCTTAAAAGCAAGCAAGGAAGCAGAATCCCTTAGTTTCCAAGTGTAGGGCTTTTCTGGGTGTTAAGATAGTTTATCACACTTGTAGACCAGTTTGAGGCCTCTGTATGTGCGTGCTTTTAGTGGTGGATGATAAGCAATAGTAAGGAAGCTATTCAATATTTCCATAGTCAACACTAACTCAGTTTGAACACCTGGAATTTCATTACCGAGT
Organism: Burhinus oedicnemus; assembly: GCA_008921705.1. Taxonomy (NCBI): domain Eukaryota; kingdom Metazoa; phylum Chordata; class Aves; order Charadriiformes; family Burhinidae; genus Burhinus; species Burhinus oedicnemus. The sequence goes on from VFFE01009084.1 coordinate 3,109,127, forward strand.
CTCCAGTCCTTGTTGGATATGATTTGACTGTAACAGTTCCCACTTATCGCAGTCATTCTGGCTCCCTCGTGCTCCCGTTACTGCCAGCAAAGTTGAATTGTTACAGCTCTGTGTTGTGGAAGGACTAATAATGGGCCACTACTGTAAGCGAAGAAAATTACCACGTTGCTGCTTTGATCTCCAGCCTGCGCTTTAAGAAGGACAAAAGCGATATAAACAGTGGTGTGAACTTGAACAATACCCAGCAATTGTGGGAGACTTCTGCATGACGATCAATGAATAACCAGCGACATTGAGCTGTTGCAGCACCCTGATGGGTAGAAAGCTACAGCTGAATCGACAGAAGCCGGACTATTTGAAGCATACTTCTCTTTGATGGAGTGCCAAAGCACACAAGATATTTTAGAGGGGAAAGAATCTGTAGAGCTTTTGTATGTGGAAAAATTTGTCAAAGGCAACGTGACAGCGTAGTTATATCATTCCAACTGCTCCTTCATTTGTTATTGTACAGGTACAGCTCCCGTGCAGGTGTACTGCAGAGGAAGTGCCTCAGGCTGCTGCAGTCGTTTCCGAGGCAAAAGTGGAGCTGATCTGTTAGCATATGAGCCTGCTGTCAACAGGGCCTTGAACAAGACTTTCATTCTGCTAAAACTGGGAAGAGACTCTTCAGTCAGTGTAGCAGCCTAAAAAAGTACTGAAGACCAGTACAACTACCAGTTGTAGTATAACATCTCCCTGTCACGCTGTCCTGCTTTTCCCTGTGCATTAGTTATCTTCTTGTTGGGGGTTTTTACTAGTACAGCTGTTGGCTAGAATACAACTTTGCCTGGTACAGTTATGCCACCGAAGACACAATTACATAGGTTTTTTGCTTCTGAGTAGAATTTATTTCAATGCCAAAATACGCAGATGTTTGCATCCGTCTGAAAATGCTTTTTAAATCTATGGCACCATTGTAACTGTGCTGGTGAAACAGACAGGAGATACAGGCTGAATCACAAACACCATGACCAGATACAGTGTTTCTAAACATTCAATAAATTAAGCTTGGTAGTCTCTGGACACTGGTTAGTACCTTTCTTCATAGCATGCATTTCAAATACACAAATAAAATTATGATTGTTCATACAAGTTTATGAGAGAAATAGGAGGAACTGACATTTCCCTTTGGCTAGTGGGCAGTAACATGAAGTTTTCCTTGCAACTTGTCAAAAACCATAATAATTGAATGAGGCTTCAAATGAAATAACCCAGAAAAAAGATGAATGCTCCAGTGGATTCAGTCTCTTTCTGCCATTGTGCACTTAGACCATCAGGAATTAAAAGCTCTCTGTGAGGACTTGGTAGTCTAGCACCACTCTGACACTTTGATACTGATCCTTTGAGTCCCTTTAAGAATTTCTTAAGAGAAGAAACGTCAAATTTCTTTTCTGACCACAGAGAACTTCACAATAATGACGTTACATGTTATCATGCTATCCTGTAACAGGATGTCTTGAAAAGACTGATGCATTTCTGCATGTTTTTGGAGCAAAAAACACTTGCCGGCATGTTGGTCCATCACTGTGTGGTGACATTAAGTTTAGGATTAAAAAATTCTGTAAATGCTTTTGGCATATAGAGCCGGATGTCCAGGTTCACTCTTTTTCCTGTTGGAATTGAATTCTGTGAATATAGAGGTTTTTTTCTTCCTTAAACTTACCTGTGCAGATTTGTATAATGAGTCAAGAGCCATTGAGCAACTGATAAAAGCTGTTCTGACAATTGAATAAGGAAAAGCCAAATGAGTAAAGCAACCCACTAACACATCCTTTTTTTTTCCCTACCAAACGTGGTAGAATATGACCTTGTGATCATTTTTCATCTCAGTGTCAAAGTCTACAATACCTTTGTTATACACAGTAATAACTGTAACATTTTTAGATAGCTTAGTGATCTCCCTCTTAACTCACAGCACTTAACAGGGAGAGAGATGGGACCCAGATTTCTTGCTCATCAGCAAATACAGGGGCCCTGTGAGGCTGTGGGTCATCTCCCTTCTGATCCAAACCATGCTGAATTTTTTCTGCTTGACACTGCTTCACCTACTGGATGTCCAGTGGCAGACACAGAAGGCCAGTACGCCTTGCAGCATTTTTCATGCTGCTTGGTGGTTTTTGAAGCTTTACCTGAAACTGTGTTCAGGTTTGTCCTGTATTTTCTACTTGAACAAACTGAGCTGCGTGCCAGAGCTTCTCCCAAAGTACCATAGTGGCATGGAGGGAGTCAGGCTACGTGCTCTGAGCATCAAGTGAGCTGTCAGCTACTGTTTCATCAGGACCAAGCTGTTTTCAAAGTAAAATAGTCTGGCTGGTGTAATCTGGAGAGAAAGTCAAAGGTTAGTGCCCTTTCTGCTCAGGCTGCCTAAATGAATTAAGCTGTGCATCCTGCTAAGTCTTGGCTGGAAACCGGTGGGACTGCTGAGCACGATTCTGCCCCTGCTTCCTGCCCTCTTCTTGGTGCCACACAGAGCAGGAGCGTTAACTTATTCAGGCTGCTGCAGTCCAGTCCCTCGTGTGGCTCCTGGGCACGGTCCCTCTGGCAGGGAGCTGGGGCCAGGCTGAGTCCTGATGGCTGTATCGGGAAGGAGAAAAGCAGGATTCTGGGCTTACCCATTTCTGATGCCCACTGTGTCCAGGGACCCTCCTTCCTTTCCTCTTCCTCTGCGTCTCGTTGCTGTTGAACCCTCCGGAGACAGCAGTGGGGAAAGTCTGCCTAGTTTTGCTTCTGAGCTCGCTGGGCACTGCCGCTGCTGGCATAGCTGCAAGGTGCCCCAGAGAGCCCAACTGAAACTATTAGCAGAGTAGTTTGTGGTTGTAGGTCTGACATACAGAGCTGCTTTTAATGGGAAATTTAACTTCGTAATTCAGATTTTAAAATCTTTGTGTTCTGATCCATCTCTCAGCAGCCTACCTCCCCAACGACCCCTAACAAGCCAGTAGTGCCACTGGACTGGGCATCTGGAGTGGTACCAAAACCTGACCCTACAGTCATTAACAAGCACATAAGAAAGCTGGTGGACGTAAGTATTTCGAAGAATGTATTGGCTGAAGAGAACAATAGTTTTGATGTTGTCATCACTATAATTAATTTCAAGCTTTTCAAGAGGTTGTTATGGTTGGGATGAATTTCAGACATCCGTTAACAAATCTGAGCTTTTACTGATACTTTCAGAAATATTTATTTTATTCCTGCAATTAGTGATGGGATTAGTAAGCAGGTTTCAGGATGCAAAGGAGAAAATTTTCAGGAGCGTCCAAAGCCTGGCTCCTGTTCAATAGGTTTGATTACCAAATATAAATTGAAAGGGCAAAGCTGAGTTTTCACAGCTCTAGTCACCCAGTTTATGCCTGGTAACAGACAGCTGGAAACAAAAATACTCAGAAATAAGGAGTCATGCATTAATAAGTCCAGAGAAGGTTTCTGGAAACCCTCTCCTGTACCAAGTGGTGCACTGTGCTGATTTGCAGGCAAAAGACAGGTTTCTTGGCATCTGTATGTTAGTGCCTGGTGGTCAAATTCTCTAAAGGCCATGGATCAAGTCTACCGCTCAGGACAGAAACTGATTAGAAACTGAGTAGGAACTGATCATCCAACATGCCAAGATTAAAATAATATTCCTGTTTCTAATGAGCCACCTGAGAGAATGCAAATGCTGACTAGCAACTTCTCTGTTGGTAGTTGCTTTTCCAAGAGTGGCAATGCTCCCTGCAGCCCGCTGCGGGTGGGATGTGCTGTGTCTGCCCTCTGGGTAGCTCCCAGCTGGGCAGACACATGCGAATGTTGGTGCCACATTCAGAGCTTTCTCATGTACCCATTGAAGTCAATGGGAGTTTTGCAGTTTATAAGGTATGTTAACACCACAGATTGACTCATTGCACTTTGGTGACTAAATTTTAAAGTGGAGCTGAATCAGAATGGCCTGGATACTTTTTTTCTTTACTTATTTCTACACTAGTGCAGCCTCTTGGCCTATTTCTGGTTTTCAACTTGTGGTCATTTGACTGTCCAGAGCATACTATGTATGGTAAAGATAGCACTGTCTTGATATCACTTTAAAAATCTGGGCATAAGGTCATGGAGAATTATAGCTGGGATCTTCCAGCTTCAGTTTGGAAGGTGACATATTAGGTAATGCAAACAAAACCAAACACTACCAGGTTCCTTTGGAGAGACTGAGCCCTGCTGTGTCGGGACTTTTAGTGATGTGAGCAGCATGCAGAGGAACCGGGAATGCGTTGTAGATAACAAAGCAACATTTCCTTCTGCTTTTTACAAATTAATAACTAAGTCTGTGATGAACTATTAAATTCTTGCCTTGTCTGTGTTACAGACCATTAATTGGGATTATATTGTTAACATAATTTAAACGAAGTCTTCAGTTCTCTCACTCAGACTTCAAATACATCTTGTGGTTTACTTTTTGTACATGCCCTTTTTTAAAAAAACTTTAGTTTTTCTCTTAATGTGGGATGCCAGAACTGCACATGCTGTTCCTGTATTGCTTTTGTCAGTGCCATATGTGTTGATAAAAATCTCTGCACATCCAAATCTCTCTTTGATAGCTTGTTTAAATAGGAAGTCTGTTGCAACTCCTTAATCTTTCCAGAATGTGCTGGGTGGGGGGTTTTCTTGTTTCTGCATGGAGGGGAGTTGCGGTCTCCAATTCCACAATTTTGGCCTTGTTCAGGATGTATGATCTTGAGATTGACAGGATTAGAACGTGGTTTGGGGCTGTTATGGATACAGTTTACCAAGAGGCTCATACCACTCTGTACAACTGTCTTAGTTTTGCCAGTCTTTGTCATTTACTAGCTGCTTTGAGTTGTACTTTAATGCATTGGTTTTATTACTATAAGTGTTGAATAATACTTGGGTTTGCATATTAATTCCTTCTTGAAGATGTAATTTTGAGGTCTGCCAGTCATCAGTTACAGGTCATTTGATAGATGCTTAGAAATTGGCTTCATCACATTCTCATTACAGCAAGGACAATGCAAACACCTTTCAGAGGTCTCAGTATATTAAAATCTTGCCTTTGTCAACCAAATCTTAATCTAATGAAAGAGTTTGTGCTTCAATATGTGTCTTTTGGATAGTCATGTTGACTTTGACATGCATGTTTTTCCTATTAGTGTCACATGTAGCTTTAATGCCCCTTACACACCTCTGCAATCAGTAAGAGAGAATATAGTAATTCCTTAGTAGCTAAGGAGGGCTTCCATCACTTCATGCAAGCTTTTATATTTAATTCCATGTCTGTTTTTACTTGATGGGGTGGGTTGATGGGAGGGAATGGTTGTTAGACACAAAGTGCTCGTGATCTGGATGTCAAAGTATTAGTAAACAATCAGATTGAAACAGTGCTGTGGCAGAGCAGAGGTGACCAGCTAAAAGAGAAGTGAAGCTAAAAACATGTGAAATACTCATGGGAAAGCTGCTGTTAGGTTGGGGGTTTTTTATTTCTTTTTTTGTGATTAAAAAGCATACTTAATGAAGCAAAGGGAATGTGTCACATGAGGCAGAATATTAGTGACATTTCCAACAAAGAAGAAAAATAAGGCAAGAATAATATGTCTGAAGATGTGTGGAGGACCATCACTAGATAGATAGTGAGGTCAATTTTTCTTTAAAAATTAGCCATTTTTTCCCTACAGTCCAAGAAATATGCATATTGAAGTACCAAGTAGGAATAGAAGGAATAAAACAAGGCGGCAGAGCATCTGAGTAGTAATGTTGAACATTAATTTACATGTAATTATAAGGTTGAAGAGCTGGTACAGATTCAGGATGGGCTGGATATTAGGACAATAATTTCCTTTTTTATCCCCAGTCTGTCTTTAGGAACTACGATCATGATCACGATGGCTATATTTCTCAGGAAGACTTCGAAAGTATAGCTGCCAACTTCCCCTTTTTGGACTCTTTCTGTGTACTGGACAAAGACCAGTAAGTTTGGAGATTTCTTTGTGGGTTTTTTTCTTTTCCTCAATTTAAAAACTCATGAAAGCAAAATATTGAAGAAACAGTGTCTTCCAAACTTCTTGTGTCTGACTCCTCACTTAATCAACTGAAGATTGCTGAAGGCTGAATTCTGTTCTCATTTAAATTCTTATGCTGTAGTCTGTCCTTAAAATCACCCAAGTTGGAGTCCTGCTTTACCTGGTACTTTAAAAATCTTTTATGTAGTAACTTAATGAGGAATTCCTGCTGGGACTGAGTCAAAACCCCTAGAGTACTATCAAATTACAGTGGAGATGCTGTACCCAGACCAGGCATCAGACTGATGAAACACATAAATTGTGTACGGGACAGGGGAAATGAGTGTATGTAGCAGAGTGAGGGTAACAAATATCCTACAAGGTATATATAATACGTATTTCCTAGCCAGTTGGGCTTGATAATTCTTGTTGTCCAGAATCTCTTTGGCTGTCAAGGCTGGTGGTCAGCCAGGGGCATAACCACTTGGTCTGTGTGAGCAGTAAGTCAAGAACTTTCACTTAATGGCCCGGTCTGTGCTCTGATACCATGAACATGTGAGAAACCAAGGTCCATGCTATAAGTTCAGTGTTTGCTGTTTAATGAAGGATAAAAACCACAAAGGCTCTAAGGGTTTTTTTCTGCCAGGACTGTTGCAGCTCTTTCAAAGAATGTTCTTTATGTGCTGCATGCTTTTTGCAGTGACAAAATCCTGAATTTTTCAGTGCTGTGAGCAGTGGCAGATCTACTCTACTTTTTTTTCCCTAACAGAGATGGTCTTATAAGCAAAGAAGAAATGATGGCTTACTTTCTGAGAGCAAAATCACAGTTCCAGTGTAAAATGGGACCAGGGTTTATTCATAACTTTCAGGAGATGACCTATCTTAAACCAACTTTCTGCGAGCACTGTGCAGGATTTGTAAGTATCTTTTTAATAATAGTGTATTTTAAATGCAATTTTTTACCCTTTGGTGTAGACAGGGTGAAACTGGCTTCACGCACTGCTGAAGTTTCTTAGCCAAACATCTCATTGCATTCAGCAAGCACAAAACATTTACTTATGTTGTAGCTGTGCTATCCAGTTTTGGTTTAGTGGTTCCTGAAGACTAGCATTCATAAGAATTACTGTTGTGCGTGGCGGGGGGGGATAAAATTATGTTAGCTAAAGGATATTAAACACTATATGAATGGCTTTACTTGGTTTATCTTAAGTTCTTTAATTTGGCTTGATTTCCCATGTAAACAAGCTGAAGGGAAAATGGGTGTCTGGAACAGAGGATGTAGATGAAGCAAAAGCCGTTCTTTCTCAGGAAATTGCACATGGCAACATAGCTATGTTCATAATTCTCTGAATGGCTGTAACAGCCTTAATCCTTTCACTATTGAATTAACAGATCTAATTTGGTCAAGAAATCAAAAGTGCTTCCAGCAGTTCTGTACAACAAGAATTTTTAAAATTTATTTGTTGATTTTTTTCAATTCACTTTTTCTCTCAGCCATAACTTACCAGATGCCACTTATCAGAGTGCTCTGTACATAGCTGGGAAATTGATTTTGGGAACATTTGTGTTGCTTGTAAAACTCCTCCAACTTTTCCACTTCAAACCAAGTGTATTAAAGAAAAAGGAATTAGTATGATTTAAAAGTTACTTTAATGCACACACCCCGCTGAAATCAAATGTCCACATTTAGACAGCTAAAGCAATTAGGGCAGAGGGCCGTGTCCTCTGCTTACACGTGGCCCACATACAGGGTGTAAACTCAGACCATCGTCCCTGCTCTCCAGCACAGATCTGCCTCTGCTACTGGCTTGTACTACGTGAAATTTTCCACTAAGTAATATTTCTTTGTGGTTGAAAGTAATAATAACAGCACTGCTAAGTGCAAAAACCGTGCCTCCTTTCAGACCAGCTCTGGTGTTCCTGCTCTCGTCCGTGTTCCCATCTTCCGCTCCCTTCTTCTGCAATGTGTCACTCTTGTTCAGATGCTCAGGGTCCCTATCGCAACTGCTGATCAAGGCCACGGGGAAGAAGGAATTCTACCTATTTCCGCTAGAACTGCAAAAACCTCAGAGGCAACATGGTCAATGCTGATTCAGGAGCTTGCTGGTGGGCTCTTGAGCTGACAGCTCCAGCAGACTGATCGGGCAGGGTCAGTCACTGGCCTGAACCTATTGTTTCAGGCTGCCTGTAGCCTCAGGAAGATGTCATTGCGTTTGTGATACTCAGTTCATGTTTGGAAGGCTTCCATAGCAAAGCAAGGCCCTAGGACTGCCCTGCAATGTCCTCTCCAACAGATATTTTTCTCCTGCATCAATTTGCTAATTGGCCATTGTTGGATTTTTCATGTGTCCCTGATTACATCCAGTGCAGGAATACAAATGAGTAAGGGGTTGTACAGGAAATGGAAATAAGGTCATTTTTCCTGTCAACTCATTGAAGTCATTGGCATTGTCCTGTGGATGAGCTGGGCTGATAGGACAGGAACCAACTACAAAATCTGCTGCATATTTGTTCTGCATTTCAGTGCTGCTCATCCATGGGTAGAAATCTAATTTCAAACTGATGCACTGATTCACAGTCAAAATAATGTGCACTGACAGTGCAGGAGGATTAATTGACATGACAGTGCAATGCATACAGTATTCAATAAAATATCTGTTACTAAACGATATGAACTTTAAAGGTCAAGCTAAAACCTAGTGCCATTAAGCAGCATGCAATTGACAGACTCATGGCCAGTCACAGTTCCGTCCCACGGCTTGAGTTGCACTGCCTGGTAGGGTAGGTGACCAGCCATCCTGCTGAGCTTTATAATCTGAATTTGCACAGATCCTCTTACCTTGGAGCCGGCTCAAGCCAGCAAAGCTGTGTTAGACAGATTCAAAGCTTTAGGTCAGAATTCATGGCACGGCACTTCAGCTGATTTCACTACTGTGTGTAACCACAACAGGGGTGCCAAATTCGAGTAGGAGGAAGGTACAGAGCTAAAGTGAGGAGAAGGCTCTTCAGTGGGAACAGATTAGAGCTTAAATGAAAGGAATAACGATCCATATCTCTTAGAGTGATCCTGGCAAAGACACCTGCAGAAAAAAGTCGTTGCTGCTCTTCCAAGAGGAGCTGGGGGGCTCCACTGTCGCTGCCTGACCACAGAAACTGCATTCACTGTGCATATATACAGCATTAGCAGGAAAAGAGAGCAAGCAGCAGGCTTTCTATGGACACTTCTTCCACTGTTGTCCCTTCGATTCTTTTATTCACTGTTTTTCCACCTTGTCTAACCTATTTTGCTTTCTCCAAGCCCCCATTTTTCCTTGCAAATTCTTTTGTGAGTGTATGGGATTTTTCCCCCCAGAATCACAGAATCCCAGGGCTTGGAAGGGACCTCTGGAGATCAACTAGTCCAACCCCACTGCCACAGCAGGGTCACCTAGAGCAGGTTGCACAGGATGGTGTCCAGGCAGGTTTTAAATGTCTCCAGAGTCGGAGGCTCCACCACCTCTCTGGGCAGCCTGTTCCAGTGCTCTGCCACCCTCAGAGTAAGGAAGTTCCTCCTCATGTTTTGATGGAACTTTTTATTTTACTCTTTCTTTTGTATTCTGAATGTTCTCCAGCTCTTCCTTTTGAATGTTTCTTTAATAACCATATTCACCCTTTGCACACTCTGTGTGTTTTCTTAGAAATATGGTGAGGAGCCACGTGCAGTTTCAACTGCCTGGATGTGCTCACCCTCCCTGGTAATGTTTTGAATGAGTTCAGGATAAATAAACACTGGAGTCACCAATTTTTTTCCTTCAATGCTAGAGCTAGAAAAACTGCCTCTCAGAGTGAAAATGCTTGGGTTTATAATGTCATAGCTGTAGATACAGCACTTCTGAATATATAGATAACAATTTGCTAGGGAATTTTCCTACTTCTAAGCAGTCCTGCTCATGTTGCAGTGACAGCTTCCCAAAAGTGGGAGCGCACATGCTGCCTCCTGGAAGGTTAGCATTTGGTTGTTATGTACAAGGACAGCTTCTGTGAGGAGGTAAAGATGGAATTTAGTGGCTTTTCTGCCTCTTTCAGTCTTCAACCTTTTTTTTAATGGAAAAAGTCAGGGGGAAAAATCAGATTGCTATGGCTAGGTGTGCCAGGGCTCAGTATGGGAATCAAGAATCTAATTTTTATCCCTAGTGGTGTTTTCTTCTTCTGTGTTTGAATGACATGGGTCATTCATGTATCTGGAGAATGGATGTACACTGGAAAATCCCCCTCAGATAACATTAAGTAAGCCTAGAAGCAGAATGTCCTCTGCTGGTTTCAGTAAGCTTGCTATGATGGCAATTTTTCACTCATTCCTGGAAACAAATGTCATCAGTGTCTCTCCTCTGGTAGTCCCACTGTAAGTAGCAGAAATAAGGGGCAAGCCACACAAGGCTTATCACAATTAGAGAGGGAGGTCTGCTTAACAGGAAGGGTGTTAAGAGCAGTTGTATCCTGTTTGTGCTTTTGTAGCCCTTGGTACTTCCTCATTGTGACCTTGTTTTCCTTCCAGCTTTCTTTTCTGATTCCTTGACGTTCTTTTGTCTTTCTTTGCAGCTCTGGGGTATAATCAAACAAGGCTACAAATGCAAAGGTAAATAAATATTGCATGGATTTTTCAAGCTATAGGTGGCGGGTTTTAGCACAAGTAGGTCAACTGTATTTTTTACTAGAATGACATCTGTTCATCCACATTTTGCTTATACACTTGGTCCGTGAACAGTGACTGCTGGTGCACTATGAAGTCTCACTGCATTAGGGGACATAGCACCCTGTAGGGACACACAGGTTCTGTGAGAAAAAGGTCCAAAGCAGCCACTGACTCCATGAGGTGTTACTTTCTACCAGCAAAGACCTTGCACCTTGGAAAACCAAGTGTCTTCATCTAACACCGAGATATCCTGAAATATATCTCCTGAGACTTGGGGTCAGGAAAAGATCTGCTGGCAATGCTGTCTGTCATGTACCTCCGCATGCCTGTAGTGAAGCCTAACTGGCCTTGCAGTGCCATAGTGGCTGAGCTAGAAACAGAGAAATATTTCATTCCTAGACTGCTCAGCAGATCTCATTGAAAGATCTTCTGCAGACATTCAACTTAAAAAAATCCTAGAGCTCTTACAGTCCTCTCTGTTGCTTTCATGAAATGTTTAATTTCTTATGCAGTACTTGTACCATATTGAGCAGGTCAGACCAAGAATGACATTGTAGTGGTCCTCATTGGCTTTAAATTCCTGGACCTACTTATTTCTCAAGCAGCCCAGGTCTGGCTGAACGCCACTGTTGATTTTCACAGTTGTAGTTGTGTCTTAGTTATTCACAGGGGAATATTCACGCTGGAGGTTCATAGTTGTATTTATATGCACTCTTTTCCCTTAGTCTTACACTGGCTCCCCGGAGAATAGTGAAGAATTGGTGGGATTGTTTTTTAGGATATACCATATTCCTATCTCCTTCTCTACCCATGAACATCTCTTCCTCAGGGGAAAATGTCCATGGCTCAACCAATGTATGTAATGCAGCTATTCCTGATTACCGTCATCTGAACAACTCCGAAAGGGCTAGGTGCGGTTTATACTTTTACTGGTAGGATGAGGGAAGGAAGACGGAGTTTTGTCACAGCAGCCCTGTAAACTCAACTTGAGATCTGAAAGCTGAGCTCTGTCCTGCATCATTGCTTGTAACAGCGGTCCAGTGGAGAGAGAGCAAAAGTGGTTCTGTAGAGTCAAAATTATAGGCAATGGAGCATGAGACTAAGAGAGCAGAACTGCTTGCTCAGACTTAGTGTGTTCATCAAGTGTAATTAGTGCCTGCCCTTTGTTGCAGCAGCTACCTGCTGCTCCGTATGCCAGCATCACTAGAGTGCTGCACCCGTTGGGGATGATTTCTGCCTTTGAGCCCAGAGTTGTCATCTTCTGTTTTGAACCTCTGACACTGTGCTAGCAGGGGGATGGAGGGAGTTCATCTGTTCAGGTCTGCTGCTTACCCCAGCACTGTGGATAATGAGATAAAACTAGACTATGTGGTCTACAAGTGATGAAAGAGGTGCCCCACTGCCAAGAGAGATCTTTATTGTATTTGGCGGGGGTGGGGTGGTACATTTAGAGCAGACTTTTGGGCAGGTACTTCTGTATTAGTCGTATGAACAAGGTGACGGGAGAAACCAGAACTCTCACCCATCATGCTAGAGCTGCTGCTCTGAGCAGAACTGTTCTTTTAGCAGAGAGTTATAAACAACACTTTGGCAATGGCTCACCTTGAACAAAATATTAGGTCATGGAGCAGCAATGGAGAAACAAGGGAGATGGAAATTTTCAAACAAGGGCAAGGGACACAGAGGAGAGAGACTCTGTGTTTGAGGCACACATCCTCCACCCTTTGGCCCTTTCTTGCAGATAAGATCCACACTGCAGTCACACTTCAGAGAAATGTACCTACTGACGAGTGTATCTGCAGTGATGCAAAGCCCAGCAGAGGCTAGGTGTGCAGGCACTCAGCCAATTTAATCCAGGTGGATGATACACACCCATAGAGCCTACTCTGTGCTGATGTTGCTTGCTGAGCTACTTCGGTGAGTTTTAACATACAGTGGTCTACACTGACCTCCAGCTGTCCTTCTAGAGGCTCTGAGTGTGGACTCCCCAGTGTCTTCTGACCAAGTGTGTTTACTATAATGGGCCCTGCTGGGTCAAGTAAAAAAAAAAACAACTTTTTTTTGGAGACTCATGCAGTGGAGCAGAGGCTTTATGCATGGCATACACAGGATCACACCAGTAATTCCAGATCTCTTTCTTGAAACTCATTACTGATGAAAATATCATCCCACTCTTCCCTTCTGCTGCCAGATTTCTATTAATGGCTGCCATGGAAATGATCCATTTTTTGTAACACTCTTCACACCAAATGAGCTATTTCTGAAACTCCCTTCGCACCTTCTGTCAAAGTATTTTTTCCTTCAAAGTCCCTCCTAGTATCTGTCTGCTACTAGGCCTGAGGGATTACCAGATAGTTGTGGCTTTCCATTTGGTGACTGAGCAATTCCTTTCTTTACAGATTGCGGTGCCAACTGTCATAAGCAATGCAGAGACCTGCTTGTGCTGGCATGCAGGAAATTTTCCAGAGGAACCTCAGTAGGCAGCAACCATGGCTCTCTGCCTAGCAGTCCATCTCTGCCTCCAGGTGAGAGCACTTTTGTTCCTATTTTAAAGCATTTCTGGAATCCTCTCTAACAGCCAGTGTCCTTGCTGCCATTTTTAATTGTTCCTTTGTGCCAACACACAGAGCAGCACATGTACTTTCCACTGCACTGTGGCTTGTGTTCAGTGCTTGGATTACAACATCCCTTTCTGCAGTGATGGCCTTAGTCTCCTGCCTGAGGCTCCCTATCTTCTATACTGGCACCCCTATCCCAGCTGAAAAGACATAAAATTATAATTAGGGAAATTATAATTCACCTTATAAGCCACTTAGGGGCAGAGGCTGGGAGACATAGGGCACAATTCTAGCTCTGCCTTATCTCCTGAGTGTGCAGATGGAGGGAGAAGGAAATGTGCGCACACAAGGCCAGAATCAGTTTCCAAGCAGCATATGGATATTGCTAATTATATATAACTGCTTCATATAGGGGGTGACCTCCCCCCTGTCCCAGGCTTAAGTTATCTTTTTGTACAGATCTTGAAGTATAATATTTAAAATAAACAATTCCACCCTCTCTTTCAGTCCAGGATGAAGTATTTGAATTTCCCAGTGTTGCTGCGGAACACCAGGACCTTGACAGCAGAGCTATCACCCTCGTCACTGGCTCTTCACGAAAAATTTCAGTGCGGCTGCAGAGGGCAACCACCAGCCAAGCAACACAGACAGAACCACTGTGGCATGAGCCAGGCTGGAATGATTCAGGTTCCCATACTTTCCCCAAAATGAAGTCCAAGTTCCATGGCAAAGCTGGGAAGAACAAAGGCTTTGCAAAATGGGAGAACGAAAAGCCCAACGTGCAGGCTGATATAGAGATAGAAGCTGAGGCCCCACAACACGTACAGGATCACAACGGAATAGAAACCCTCCCAGAAACACAAGAATCTGAGGTGAGTTGCAGAAGAAGCCAAGCCAATTAAAAATCTTCTAGAGTCTGAGGTCTCATAAGGTTATTTTCTGAATTTCAGGATGCTTTTTCAGTCAAATTTGCCATTGCTTCTTGGCACAAGAGTCACTTTCAGAAGAATGCCAAATCAGCCATAGATACCTATTCTCTACGCTGCAGCGTGCATTTACTGTAATGCTCTAACTGGGGGTTTGGCTCTTGGTGTCAGGATGTGCTTTTAGGAGTTGGGCACTTTTCTTTTTGAAAATCATTAAAATAGCCTGGTGGATAGCTGACCAAATTCTGGGCTGTTGTACCCTTGCAATGCACAGTTCAGGGTTCCATGTTAGATTCACAAGAACTAGCATTCTGATACATATGTGAGTCCAGGCTAGGGCAGGATATTGGTCCGATTTCTGTTGCTGTCACCCATAAACTTTATACATCCAAAGCCTCATGCTTTTATTGACCATCTGTGCTAGCATGTAAGTGCCTATTTTCTTTTGGTTACAGGATAGCTGATTGCTCACCCTGAAGCACAGAAAAATGAAGATGACAGCTGTAACACAGTAAGCTTTGATGGACTGTCACAGACCACATTTGGCCATGAGAAGTTTTCCCGTACCTCGTACTTTTAGATTCAACCATTGCCCTGTTTTCTTAGCTGAAAGGTGTTATAAAGCACTATTTATTTTCTCACGAGTAAGCCATTTGGATGAACATTGCACAGACACAGCAGAATGGATCTCTGCACTCAGTGTTTTCTCTTCTATGACTTTTGTGGAAACTTCCTCTACGTGCCTGTGAGGATATATTTGGCCTCCTTTAAATATACTGCATCATTTCAGTGTGTCTGCCAGCAACAACAATGGTGAGGACAGAAGCCAAGCATCTAAGTTTGTTTGATAACACTCCGTTTCCAGAGGCTCGTAATGATCTTTTAAGGAAAGAAATAGGTGTGTAAGTTGATTAAATCTCAAACAAAAACCTTTCACAGAGTCCTCTATGCTGAAATTCTTTGCACACCTGGGGTTTTGAATTTTTGCCATGTTTACATCGCTACAGTGAGCGTATTGGTGTTCAGCACAGTGATACCAGTTCCCAGACTGGGGATCCTTCAAATAGGCAGCACGTGGCTGAAACTGAAGGAATTCCAAGACACTATACATATGTCTGGTTACACTGCAACGGAGAGGGGTCCTCTCTGCCAGCGCTGATTATGGTAAAATTAGCATGTAATAAACACCTTAGTTTTAAGTGTGTGTGTATGTATGTGTACATGATATGTTTTTCTCTGGTTAGCAGACTGCACATGTTAAGACTAAACGTACTGAAAAGCAACCTCTAAATTAGCAGTTTGCTAAGGTAGGATATAGCACCTGAATCTGTAATGGCCTGAGAAGCAGGTTTGAAGTGGCATTTCTCAGAAGCATTAAGGAGCATAGCCCTCATCTGGAAAAAGGAAGAAAACCAAAACAGCACAAAGCTCAAACCTGAAAGGTGCATTCCAAATTGGCATACACATATTATTCTTCTTACCCCATCTCCCCACAAAAAATAGGTGTGTATGGGGAGCACGCACTCTGAATCAAAGCAACCCCATTATAAGATTTCCTACAAAATTAAAGTTATTGCACCCTTCACCAAGTTATAAGCCCTCAAGACCAGACAGTACTTTTATAGACTTCCCTAACCAAAACTGGCAGCTGCACTCCTCTGTGGTAATTTGACTGTAATCTGCACTGCGACTACATGATGCCTGCTCAGGTTTGCATCTTGAATCCTACAGGTTTCCTTTGTTTTCCAACACAACTAATAATGATGGTAACTCTAAGGAGAGAGAAAAAAGAGAACATGCTCTTACTCTTTTAAACTCAGAGGAATAAGCGCTGCAGGGAGCACTGATTTCCAAGCTAGGATGAGGGCCAGAAGCATCCTTCACTCCTACTGCTGTGGGGAAAGAACAGGCATTAGTAAAAATACAGTCTTTATTTCCTGTGGTGGGTCTGGTGACAGGTCACAACAGGCTGACCGCACAGCTACCGTTACAGCATACGGCTTGCACACAATGAAAGCGTTGTGGTAGAGAATTTGAATAGAGAAATTTGGTTATGATCCAGGCTGTTGATGGATCTGTTCAGATAAGCCTTCTAACGCTTTATAAAAGAAATGTTCATGTCCAACTTCATTCTTAACATCACATAGAAGTTTTAAACAGCACTTAATCTGTAGACCTCAGGCTATTTCTTGCAGGCTTTTAAAAGTTAGCCGTAACTCTTGCTCTGAAAGGTACCTGCTTTCCTATTTCTATCAGGCCCACAAACCATGCCCGTCTTCATTTTGTTGTTGGATAAGAATGTTTCTCATACATAACACTACCTTCTCACTTGCCTGCTCCCCAGGATACTTACAAGCTTCTTGCCTAAACTGTTTAAAAGGGTAGGTGCTCTATGTTCTTCGGAGGAAGGCCTTTTCAAGGACACCTTTTTTTTTCCATGTATACTGTCATCAAGGCATAGACTTACATTTAAGCAAGAAAAATGATACCTTCCACAGAAGCTGCTCCCACTTTCTGGGTGACCATTCTATGAGCAATGAGACTGCGTAAGTTTCAACCTGCTGTAGAGATTTCATCAATGCATCTCTTGCAAGCCTGGTAGCTTTGGTCAGTTAGATGCTTACCTCAGCAGCAGCTGCAGATCAAGCATAGACTGCAGGCTCACACAGCTGATCCTTCAAAGCAAAATATTGCAGAGTCCAAGGAGAAGGACTGATGCTAGGGGAAAATTTCAAGCACCTGCTCGTGCTGGAAACCTTTTGCTTTAGGCATTTCAAGAAGGGGAACATTGAGAGTGTGTTGCTAGCAGTAAGTGTTCATGGCTGGGTAGAAATACAGCCTTTTATCAGTCCCTTACCCCCCAAAAAGGAATAGACTCATCATAGACAATGTAATAATTAAAATAAAGTGTTAACAGGCTGTTTGCAGCAGAACACTGATCTTCTAGTTCCACAGCAGGCACCTGAGTGGGGAGAGCTGACAGGGCACGAGCAACCATTTTAAGAAGTTGGTATAAGATGAGCTTTTTACCTTGCAGGAGGCCTGAATATATGCAATTAAAAAATCCTTTTCACTCCTTACTTCAGGCTGACATCTTATTCTGAACAGGGGCAAGACTTTTCCTCACCTCACAAAAAACAATTTTCGTTCCCCAATGTGGGCAAAGCAACAAAGAATTTCTTGTTCACCTCCGCTGACTTAACAAGAGGCAAAACACATCAGCCATCACAGTTCCTGACTGAGCTGTGTGCCTCTGCTGGTCTTGGTGAAATCCTGCCTGCTAGAAGTAGAGCAATTCCGGGAGAGCATCCAGGAGAAAAAGTGTCATAATGACAAGAGTACTGGATTAATGAAGTCGCTAAAGTGAGATACAATCCCAAATGATGCTGGATATTTCCACCACATCCATTCTTCCCTGTCTAAGGATCTTTTAAGAAACTGGGGGGGAGAAGGAGGGGTTGTTTAAAAAAAAAATCCAAACAAACAAAAAACCACCACAGAGTGGAAAGAAGGAACATTATGTCAAACCTTATTTACAGCCTGATCTGCAAATGCCAAAGAATACAAGCCACAGGAGCAGGTAAAAAATGCAAGTGCTTGGACAGACCCTGTAAGAGATGATTTGGCTGTTTAAGTCAAACCCACTAGGACTTTCTGTGCTTGTGTAAAATGTCTGCAAAGCCTCGTGTTGCAAACAAGGGAGCTTCAGCCTTGCTGTCAACTTTATCAAGTAGCCCCAAGTGCTACGCAAGGAGTACAGGGGACATCTGGCTCCCTCAGAGTGAAATGCAAACCAGGTTTGAACTGCAGCTCTCTCCTCTGCTCTAGATCTCCTCAGTCTTGCCCTCCTCTGGCCCTCTAGTCTTACCCAGCTTTTGGGCTTTAAAAGAATAATCCCAGCTTTACAAAGAAACATCTTCCTAGACAGAAGCTATCTTCTCAGAGGCGCCTTCGTCAGGCAGATGAAGTCTCAGGGAGGGGAGGTGGGGGGAAAAGTAACACGCTTGCTGACCAGAGCTAGTCTGAAGCATGGATTTTACCCAGCTGGGAAAGCTGAGCCATTTTCCTTTCAATACAGAAGATAAAAAGCTGAGCTGTGGAGTAAGTTTAGGGGCAGCTGCTGCCTAAAATTTTACATTTTCCAAAATGGAGTGGACTGGTTGCTGTCACCTCTGTGGACTGCTGCTCAGGAACTCCGCTGTGGAAGCCAAAGTGAAAGCATGCCCTAATGCAGCCTCCAGGGTCTTCCTTATGGGGAGCCTGGAAGCCTTTGGCTGAAACAGTTGAGCAGCCACAGAAGGGTCCTTGCAGCCTGGGACACTAGTTCCAGAAGCTTTAAGTGTCTGCATAGGAAATAGCTGCATGTGAAGGATCCTGGACACAGGCAGGGGAAAAAAAAAAAAAAAAACAACAAAAAATGGAGAACAAATAACAGACAGATGGGGAGTAAGCGTGGGAAGAAGCATACTAAGAGAGCTCTCCTTCTCTACGTGACACCAAGAATGGAAGGGGATCCCAATGGAGACCAAGCAGAGGGGAAAGGAAGGAAGGAAGGAAGGAAGAAAGGAGATCTGAATGTAGATTTCATGGAGACACAAGCGGCAGGAGAAACAAGGGCTTGTTGTTTCATGATTGTTGTAGCCAAAAAAAAATCTAACCAAGGTTTGCTTCATTCAGCATCAGCCTGCTAACTGATGGGCCTCTGTACAGCACAAAAAATAGCTCCATGTACTTCTCAAGAGAGTCTTGACAACAGAGTTGGCTGACCCAGGGACATTGGAGGAATAGATGTAACTTTGGAACAAGTTTTTGAGTTATCAGCACTGATCTGAACTGGATTTTCAAAATAAACACTGTAGCCAACAGGCTAAGCTCATTGGAAAATCTGTGCTGAACTCTAAATTGCTGTTTACAGCTGCTGACAACCTGGTCCTAGGAGACAGAAAAGCCATCAGCAAAAGGCTACCGCTGGGGCAGTATGAAATTTAGCCAAAAAGTCTGCTTTTTCCATGAGTTAAGCTAATGCCGGAAAGTTTAAAGAGTCCTTATCACCTTGATCTCTGCTTCATGTGTGAAAACGAGTTATGACCTTCCACCTGCCCACAGCACAGGCAGACTCCCTCTTTCTTTGGTTTTACAATAGTGTTTTCCTACTTTTTGTACTTGTTTTTCTCTCCTCTGTTGTGGGAAAGACCCACGTGGACAAGAGGGGAAATTACTGGACAATAAAGGGGAAACAATGACACTGACAGCACTCAGAGCTGTAAAAAGCACAAAGTAAACACAAAGAAAAAATATTTTTTCCCTTCTACTCTTGTTTGTTAAGCCATTAGAAGTGTGACTTATTTTCAGCCAAAGAGGGGAGAAGGCAATGTTTACAGCTGGTAATAGCACTTGCTTTTTCAATTTGTGTCCCTTTGAAAAGCCATAACCTGAAACAAACAAGCACATGAGTATTTTGAAAGCCTACACAGGGGAAACAGAAGTTCACATGCACCTCGGTGTACTGCTCTCTGATCACAACACTGCTGTGACTCTTAACTGAAGAGTATGCTAGGAGGCTGATAAAGCAAGCTTGCAGTTTAGCAGGAGCCAGCTTGTTTGGGACTGCTCATGCTCAACACCTTAAAAATGCATACATGCTTCTGTAGCATCCCTGCTGTCCAAGGAAAATCAGAAGTTCAGAGAAGAAGCAAGATCACAAGCTTGACAGTCTTCAGCAGCAGCAACTCTTGAGACTCTCTACTGCAGTCCTAAATATGGCAGAACTAAGAATAAATCATGTGCGATGAGCAGACAGTTAAGAGCTTTTGTGTGCTGGCCTTCATTAACCTAAGAGGGAGCTGAATTAACTTCTAGTACTCTCAGAAACCACGTGAGCCTTTTGGACACCCAAAAGAGTCATCAGATCTTAGTGAGAATCCTCCTACTCCCCACTTCAGCACAGTTTAATTTTCACTTCCCAGGTGCATAACACGTTACGGGGAATACTCTTATGCCACAGGACTTGTCCAGCTCCAACCACTTCTCATAACTATCTACTGACATGAATCTTGCTTCCCTTCTTCCCAATTGTATCTTAGGTACGTGACTGGTAAGTGCCTAGTTTCTAATTAGGCCAGAGGTAGGCTGAGGCACTTGCCACTTTCATTAATTCAGATGCAAACAGAAGTTTAATGGAGACACATAGTCAAAGGCTCCACCACCTTAACACAGGTTACCTGCATGCTCTGGCTGAGAAGTCTAAGCTGTAGCTAAAGGAGCCCCTCTGGGGGCCACCAGCTGTAACGGCACATCACCATGAAGCTGTACACTTGAGGGGTTTCACTAGAGCAGTAGAGGAATATCAAGCAAGATAGGGATCACCAGCCAACACCAATCCTGAAGATGATAAACTAGTCAGGGAACAGGTACAAGCAAAAAGGCTTCCTGGGGTGAAAGACGTGGTGAAAACTCAGCTTGACACCCTTTCCCTTGTTGTGTTACTGTTTTGCACACAGTAAGAAATACATTTTTTTTTCATTTCTTAGACCTGCAAGGAAAACCAAACTGTGACCACAGTGCATATAGATCATGGTATTCTAAGTCATGTACTAACATGCCTGATACGGGAAACGTGTCCCGCTCCCCATAGTTATTTTATTGCACAGTGAAAACACTTCACAGAACCATACAATGGTAGGGGTTGGAAGGGACCTTGAAACATTATCTAGTCCAACGCGCCTGCCAAAGCAGGTTCACCTAGAGCAGGTAGGACAGGAACATATCCAGGCGGGTTTTGAGTATTTTCAGAGGAGACTCCACAACCTCTCTGAGCAGCCTGTTCCAGTGCTCTGTTACCCCTCTAGGTAAAGAAGTTTTTCCTCATGTTGAGACGGAATTTCATGTGTTCCAGTTTGTGCCCATTGCCCCTTGTCCTGTCACTGGTCACTGCTGAAAAGAGTCTGGCCCCATTCTCTTGACACCCATCCTTTAGATATTTATAAGCATTGATGAGATCCCTTCTCGGTCTTCTCCAGGGTAAACAGACCCAGGTCTCTCAGCCTTTCCTCACAAGAGAGGTGCTCCAGTCCCTTGATCATCTTTGCAGCCCTCTGCTGAACTCTCTCCAGTAGTTCCCTGTCTTTCCTGAACTGGGACACAGTACTCCAGATGCAGCCTCACCAGGGCAGAGTAGAGGGGGAGGATGACCTCCCTCAACCTGCTGGCCATGCTCTTTTTAATGCACTGGCCTCTTGGCCTCTTGGCCACAACGGCACATTGCTGGCTCATGGTCAACTTGAGAGAGGGTAATCCTAATAAATGGAATGGGAGGGCAATGCAAGCAGACTTTAGGAAACAAAAGTTGCTAGAGAAAGAAAGGCAGATGGAAAAGCAGAACAAGATGCCTAAAGCTTGTGGAAGAAGAGTGGCAAGAACAACCGTGGTTAAAAGGAAGAACACTTTGTTCCCCTGTATAAATGCTTGCTTACTAAATTGCCTTCTTGATCTGCTAGAGTTCTGCTTTCGATCATGACGCACAATGAAATTGAGCACGTATATCCAATCCACCACAAGCCTAATAATCTCCCCAACCCGTCTCTCCTCTCCCAGGTCCCAGTTAAGAGATTCCTTCCAGTGCAGTGGGAATCATGTTTGGAAAACAGTAAGTATCAGAGCATCATACAGACAATAACAAATCAGTTGCTGTTTGCTTTCATTAATCAAAGCTGCTTTCTCCACATATACAAAGCTTGTTTTCTCTGGAGAACAAAGAAGTCACAGCACACTAGGAGGAAACAATAGAGTAAGGAAAAACAACAACAGCTGGCAGAAGCAAAGTGTTTTCTTTCCTGTTGGAAGAGTAAAGCCTCCTGTTTTGCATTCTTCTGATTATTTTTTTTGTTTTTAAACTTTCCCCCTCAAACAGCAATAAAGCAGGACTCAGTTTACCCTAAGTGCTGGAAGAAGGAGGAGAAGAAACATATTTTGAGGAGAAAGAGCTAGCTGGAATAAGGGGGAAGTGGAAACACTGTACTCCTACCCCACCCCAGCATCATTTCACGATGTCACAGCATGCGAAAGTGAGACTATCCACTGCAGCAACAGTCATAGCCTTGCAGAGAAATTGGCAGCTCTAGCACAGAAAGAAGTCTCTGAAGGTCCTGATGCAACTCAACCAGAGGCTCTCCGAGGAGCATCCTGGGTTCCCTCTTGCGAGGAACAAGTTTGCAGCACTCTAATGCACTGACAGAAAACACTCTTTACAGTGATGAGTGGTGTGAAGAAAAGCAGAAGCTGTCAACTTGAAGATAGTACATTCCCAGCAAAAGGCTCTTTAACTCTGTCAGTCTCTCTACCTTTACCAGTCCAGGACTGACCCAGCTGTAGGAATCTTAATTCTTAAAAAAAAAAACCCACTTTATTTTTGCATGAATGCAAATGTTCACAACAAGGTAGTACTCTCCCACAAGGGAGATCTCTTCTCTGGAGCATCCCACTGTAAGAAACCATCAATACCTTTGTGAAGCAGCAACATTCATTTTTAGATGTTCATAATTTGAACTGTATTATGCTGAGTGGGGGTCACTGATGTAGATCCATAAGACCTGGATTCAACAGGGAAAACTTTTCCCTCGTCAGGCTTGTTAAATTTGTCTGAAACATTAAAAAATAGAAGAGACAGATTCCCAAGAGCCTTTCACAGAGACCTTGACTTCCAGCCTGTGAATCACTAGCAGCACCTAGTGGCCACAATAAATTAAACAAGAATTTTTCAGGTTGATCATAGAATGAAATACAGGAAAAACAGTTCTAAAGAATGTTTATCAGCTTATTTACATGATTAGCTTGAATTACAGCAACACCAGCGTTACACAGATTCTCTCAAAGGCTCGTGTCATTTTTGTAATCCAAGGAACTCCTCCTGCCTGCATCAACCTGGATTCAGCCCCAAGGGCACTTAGGTAGCCAGAGACTGCCATCAGCATAGCCTCTGCTACAGCGATCCGAGCACAGTAGCAGGAACCTACATTTTCCACAAGGCTGGAGAGCGTCAAGAGTTTCCAGAAGCAGCATACCATGCTCACACGGCATGCAGGAGCACAGCCTGGGAGACGGGTGCTCACACAGCTTAAGAATAAGCGATCCCCAACAGAGAGACCGTGCTGCTACACCAGTTCAGAGAGAGGAATACAAAACTCAGAGCAATTGAAGATCAATTCCTCCCGTCCACTCCTGTTCTGACAACTTCTCAGGGGGCGGAATGCACAGTTTGGCTGAGATGACTACAATATCTAAAATAGATTAAAATGTAAAACAGATGCTGACAGAAATCCCCACGAATTCCCAGCTACTGTAGCAACTGCTTTTTACTACCACGAAGGAAAAGAAACTAAAGCAAAGGGAACATACAGATACTTTTATTGCTCACCTTTTATACAACAGCACACCTTCAGCCATTTTCTTTCACAGCTTGACAATGTTTATGTACACAAAAAACCCAGCAAGAAGCATTATGTGGCTTTCAGTAAAGAAAAAAAAAAAAAAACCCAAAACATTAGAACATCAAACTCAGCCAGGCTTTGTTTTCTGCAGCAATAATAAAAGGGCTTCCTCCAGGCAGGAATTAATCTTCCCAGGCCGTAGTGCATTTCTTTAAAAAGACAACCCCCAAAACAAATTGCCCTAGATTTGCTGAGACAGTGGTATTAACTTGCAAATAAAGTAAATTTCAGTTTGTAGTTTCTTCTAGCTGATTTCAAGTAAAAATTAGGTCTGGAGGAGGAGCAACTTGTTTTGGATGGATGCAGGTCAGTTTGAATCGCTACACCTAACTACAGGCCTATACACACTATCGGTTCACAATTTAGCTTAGTTTTAATGATCTTTGCAGATTTTGGCGGCGGTCAGTCTTCAGAGTTGAGCAGGTGGGAAAACTTTGTTTAGCAGGAGATAAGGCTACCGAACATGGCATCCACATTAGAGCTCATCTAATAGACAAAAAACCTGTTTGTCAGAGAAAGTTCACTCTGCGTGCACACGTGTGTGTACTACCTTTGTGACTAAGAGGCCAGCAAGCCAAAAAGCAACACTCAGAACTGTTTTTAGAACATGTAATTGAACAATGATTCGGGGGGAAAAATGCAGAAGTTCTACTGCGTATTGTATCAGACAAGTTTGACCAGATGGGTCTTGATATTTCTCTAAATCAAAGAGAAAGGCAAACACAGCAGGTAGTTTCAGAACAAAAGTGTTTTGAGCAGAGGGAATCAGTCCAACATCTAAAAAGCATGGCTATTACTTGATGTTTAGGGTGCAGTGATGATGCATTTAATTCAGACAGGTTGGGGGGGCGAGGGGAAGGAGAGATCTACAGAAAGTTGTCCTTTGCTCAATGCAAAACATTCTACCCAAAGAGGTTCTACCTGCCATGTACAAACCTGTACTAGTTCAAGCAGCAATTAAGCCAGGCCTCTGAAACCAGGTTTCTATTACATGAGCTCTGCTGAAGCAAAAGTTTTTAGCAGCCTCAGCTCGTGAAGTGTCTTCCTTGTCCAAAGCCAGACTGATTATACTGATAACCTCCGTGCTGGAAGTGCTGCTCAAACTGCCCCCCTTGATTAAAGTTCTGGCCACCTCTGCCCCCCCAGCCTCCTCCTTGACCTCCACGGCCACCACGACTGCCACGGCCACCCCTCCCTCCTCCACGCCCACCCCCTCGGTCACTGTGGGACCCACCATCTTGGTATCTGTTGTCTTGCTGGTAGCCACCACCACCCCCTTGGTAGCCACTTCCTGAATATGAAGATGACTGGTAGCCACCATAGCCTCCTCCTTGGTAGCCACCACCACCACCACCACTGTGGTAGCCACCCGTTTGAAAACCTGCATCTCTGTAGTTGCTCTCCCTGTAGCTGCCATCCTGGTAGCCACCACCTCCACCATCTGTCCAACCTCCTTGAAGCTTGTTTCCTCTTCCACCTCCTCTGCCACCATGATCATAACCACCACGTCCTCCTCGTCCCCCTCGATCATGGCTTCCTTGTTCGTGACCTCCTCGCCCTCCATATGATGAGTCATAGCCTCCTCTTCCTCCTCGGTCGTGACCCCCATGGTCATAACCTCCTCGCCCTCCATATGAGGATTCGTAGCCACCTCTTCCTCCTCTGCCACCACCTTGTTGTGGACCAGCCTCTGGTCTTTTCTGCCATGGTGGCATCTCAGGAGGTGGTGGTTCAATTTCATTGGGTCTTCCTCCTCTGTCAGGCACTCTGCCCATTAGCACCTGCAAAGGGAAAGGGAAAACTGCTGTAGGAATTGTAGCACCTCACAGAAGAGCCACACTTACTGATGATACACACCACAAACAGCAGCCACTCAAGGGTTCTTGCATCCAGAGGATTTCATCAAGGCAAAATTTTCTGTGTTTGAATGTGACAGACCTTTGTCTCCAATTAACAAAAATTTAACAGGGATTATCTAGTACTCTAAGCACTGCTAACAAGACAAGTCTGGAGACCTGTTTTTTTGTTCAACCAGCAGGCACTCCAGTAGAGGCAGCATCAATACAGTCTTTCACTAAACTGTTTACAAGTGCAGACTTCTAACCTCAAACAACTACAAGTACAGTGGAACACAGTCTCACTCGTAAACAGTGCTCCGAATTGCTGTAGAAGTCACTGGCTAAAATGATATCTTTGGTAAACCAAGTGCAAAGATTTTTATTTTTCAGTAAGGACACACACAAACTTCGTGTTGACACACCAACAAACAAGTGTCAGACAGTGCAGACCAGAGTTGAGGAAGACTCTAGAAGGTCTTTAGCTGTCCAGGAGTGCCGTGACATTAAGTATTTAACAAGACTTAAAATGGGACAGGACACTGGCATTGCTTCAAGTTTTAAAGTGATAAACAGAAAAACTTAAATAGAAGCAGGTTACTTTGTTACTTTACACTACTGTCCTGGAAAACACTTAATATTGATAATGGAGATAAGTTAACAGGATATGGATCAGCAGCAGGGTAGTATTGCATTCCTAGTAAAACACACATACGGTCTCATGACAGTCACACCTGTCTTCCCACTTAATTTCCTGTATATTCCATACTCCAACTACACTAAAAAGGTGTAAAAATTATTTGGGGTGGGGAGGGGTGTCAAATCAGCACATCACCATTGCATCCTAAATGAATTAAAATATTACCTGAAATACAACTGGTACTCAAAATGAAGAAAAGCATGCATGTACACACACAATAAGTACCAAGTACACTGCTGTACATAGCTACTGAGCTTCAAGTTCAGCACATGTACTTTTGCGAGCCTATTACTCCTGTGAAATTGTAATTTTTGAAACAAGGGAAATTGCTTAGTCTAAATCGTGTTCCTACTATGTCACCACTAAAACTACACACTTGACTTTAATCTAACCTGTGAGATCCTTGCATTGTCATCTTAATACATTCTACTTATATAGACCAGAAACACAGTTACTATGTAGCTATTATTTTAGACACCATGACAGAATTAGAAGCATAGAATCATAGATTAGGTAGTAGCAGTGTAATGACATCAGTAATCCTGGTAAGACAGAGCAGGCCTACTCCCACTAAAAGTAATCAAAGATATTTCAGCAATTTTTTATTGCCCCTAAGATGGGACGCTGAACGTAAACAGGTGCAACTGCAGTTCCCATAACACACTGATGCGTATCTAGAGTATATAAACACCAAGTTTCTTATCCTTTATTTTCAAATTCCACTTACAATCCTAAAAAAAGTAGGATTTATTACTACATTCAAATTACTTAAATATTCATAACAGAACAAGCCACTTGTCACCAAAGGTACCTTATTAATGGCACATGCAGTCTTCTCTCGGATAGACCCACTGCTTGTTCTCATAATCTTTGACAGATCCTGCCGAGCTGCCAAGAGATTTGCAATGGAAATAGTGCACTTAGTAGATAAGAGGGCACGTTTTGGCTGGTAGACTTTAGCCAGTTTTTCTGTTTGACTCTGTGGGAGAGAAGGAAAACAAAACCCAGTCAGCTAAAGTAATAGGAAAGCAATGGGGCACCTCACCAAAAGAATCAAATCAACACTGAAGAACAAGATGCTCCTGCAAACAGAACAAAAATTGATATAAAAACAGTGAGAACCACTCTAAGAATCACTGCAACAAAGCTAGCATGTCAAATTATTTTAAGTAATATAGGAAACTATTCTGACTGAACTGACAAGACACTGATCTTCTGACAATTTTAAGATTAACAATATATACATGCAGACCATACAACTTTCAGGCAGTCAAACACAGAATCAAAGTGTGTCATAGAGTTATACAAATTACTGCTAATGTCTAAAAGATACTGAAAGTGAAACACATCCGTGTCCAGCCTCCAGATGTCCTTCTGTGCCTGCACCCTGACTCACACCCATTCCAGTTAGGCTAGCACCACCCTACCTCCGACACTGTGTCAGCAGAAAAAGGCTGTGTTAACTCCTACACAGTCCTCGTTCCAGTCAGCTTCTTCACAAAGGCAAGCCATCAAGAGGTACTGGCAAGAGGTACTTTACATGAGGTAAAGCTCTCAAGTGCTTGTTCTAATTCAGGCCTTTGTCTCGAATATGTAGTGCCCAAGCTAGAAAGGAGATCCTACACATCAGCCTTGCCTTGTATGCAACCTCTCTTCCTCCACTGCCTTTTGGCATTAACCATAATGGCTTTTTTGAACACCTTAAAAGTACGCCAGCAGTTTTCCAGCTGACAGACACAATAAAAATCTGTGATACCGGCCATGAGTTAATACATGAGTTACATCTGTCTTCAGTTATCAGAGTATAATGTGTAATGCAGTTAGGATAAACCAGATTGCAATCTGCACACAGACAAAAGGGCTGCTTTTTGTCTGAACCCCAGATGACAGCAGTGGGGACAGGCAAGAACTTAGGAGCAAATTTTAAAATCCTAAAATCCTATCTTCCATCTAAAGGCAGAAAACTAGAACTCGGAAGAACTGAGAGTATGTATTTCCAAGTGACTCGGTGATAAGTTTTTAGAACCAAAAGCTTCTACTTTTATATTACAAGTTGAACAAGGTTTATTCAAAATGAAGGAAAACATGCACGTCATTTTACCTGATGCTGGCTAAAGACAGGAAAAGCAACAGTATTCACCAAAGCAGTAGTATGTTTTTCCCTGGCAAGTTTGACCGAGCTCTGAGCACAGTATTTTGGTACTATGGTATTATTCTTTTAGGTGAAACTTCAAGTTTTTGAACTTAAAAAACCCCTAATAGACTATAAAGTTTTTACTCGTGTTTCTACTATCTGAAGAAGTAACTATTTAGTTATACTACTGCATTCTGATACTTTTCAAATTTTAAAATAAAAAAAACCCCTACCATCATGTATTAAAGCATTGCTAAAGTTACTGTTAAAACAGAGTGTATTGCATCTCTGGAACACTATAGCCACATTCTCCAATTTTGTATTGTTGTGGTCCTAAAAAGATTTAAATTTGCATTTCAATGGACATAAATGCATATATAAAATTTGTGGGTTTTGTGAAAGGATTTCATGTAGCTAGTCAAGTTCAAAAACATCTGAGAATTCTCCTACAAAAAAAGCCCCCAAACATACCAAAGCTATAACACAATTAGAAGTCCCTGTTTTTTAACCTAATCCATACTTTTTCCCACTTTCATTCACTATTAAAATATTCAACAATCAGATTTTCAGTCATCTACTAAAAAACCTGAAGAATGCAAGGTTTAAGAGCTAGGACACCAGTAGAAGTCCTGCTCAGGTGATGATGCAGAAAAGGTGAGAGGTCACGGTTTATTATTAAAATACAGTTGCTTTTTTAATAAGTCATTTATCAAGAAAAAACAGTCCATGATTCATGTGTCACGCTTTATCACTAATAACTCAGTCTCAAACACTGCCAGCAGCATAATTAACAGCTTGTTAGCAGATCTGGTTTAGTCCTAGAAAATAAATGATATGTACTATTTTTTAAATCTTGTAATGCCTTTTTCACTGTGAAATAGGGAAACCATGTAATTATTTTTAAAAGCACAATATGTATCACATACTCAGAGAGAACAGACGTCATGTCACAGCCATTTGCACGGTTCAAAGACAAAAGAAGCATGTAAAATATTACCCTGTCTATGAGGTAAGAACAAGTAGTGCCTTAGCAGCTTTTCTCATGTGCATCTGTGGAGTTGTGCTTGCAGACACACTTTGAGTTAAGGAAATCTGATCACTGTGGACAGCACAAAGTAAGTTAAGGGATGGTCAACAGGAGGATGCTTTTCTACCATCACACAGACACAGCACTTAATGATTCATATTATGGCACTCTGAACGCAAATGGTTGGATCAGTAATTTCCTCTTACTATTTTTTTTTTTTCTAGTGACCTATTTAACTGTATGTTTCGGCTTTGGTGTATAGTTACACACAGTCCACCTTCTCGTTTCACATACTATTTCAAAATCCAACAAATCAGTTTTACGTAAAAATTTTTTAGTCATCTTACATTGTCACAAACTTCTTCACAAACTCAAACCAAAACCAGACGACAACTGTGGTTATTTCTTACTCACGAAGGATGAAACAATGAAGCAGTTTTCCAGAGATACTTATTATAAAGCATTACCATCAACTAGGACTTCACAGCAAGTTGTTTGTACCTTAGCTCTATCTGACCAGCCAAAGGACTGCACAGTAACATCCAAACGTTTGACTAATAGTTTTCTTCGGACTTCGTATTCGTTGACTATGGCTTGATTAATTGCTTCAATTTTTTCCTGAAACAAAAATTTGCAAATGTAACCTATAGATTACAGATAAAATGCTTCTACTTAAGGTAATAAACTATGCGGATGGAAGAGAATAAGACACAGAGATATGAAGCAGGGCTTAAGCCCGCAATTATCTACCTTGTCAAACGGGCCCACAGCAAGCTATGCCTGCTGACACTATTTTCCTGAAAGCTTCAAAGGCTCTGTTATCCTCACATTCAGCCTTCCACCACTTCTAACAGCACAGCTGTTTTTCAGAAGGGACATAAAAACTGCGTGCACTGCTAAGGCATTTCTCAACACCCACCAGGACAGAGAAGCAAAAGTGAGAGAATACTACATGCAACAAGCTGAAGGAGATGCAAGCACATAAGTAAGTCCTAGGGACAAGGGTGTCCTTGCCTTCTTAAAAAGTAGTAAGCTTAAGAACAAAGATAGAGGACTAAAAGTAAGTAAAGTACTCTAAGATACTGATTAAAGCACAATCTGCATACAGATAAGACAACAAAGTGCCCTACAGAGAAAAGCCATGACTAGAAATACACCTGGTAGCAGCCAGTGGTCTAGCCAGAGCAACAGTTGAGATACACAACATTAAGGAAACCATTTATGTATTGACTGAAGCCTGGCTGAAGGGGGGCGGTGGGGCCCACTTTCAGCCTCAACAATACAAGCATTGAAGGAAGTAGACTCTTGGGAGATGAGCATCAACCTTAAGCAAGACACGAGACAGAGTCTCAGTCTTGCAGCAGTAGCCATAGCTTTGTGCTTGGTGCAGCAGTATCTAACCCAGGCACCATCCTTCTAGAACAGCAGGTGTCAAAACCCAGCTGGACATGATTGTGGCTCTGCCACCTGGGTGCACAGCCTCTTCCAGCTTCCACCTGCACACTCGCTGCTTCTTGGAAAAGAGGCTATGAAGGAAGCAGACTTCTCCAGCTGGACAGAAAGAGGAGGAAATGATGGGAAGACCCACAGATTAGCTGGAAAGAAGCCACAGGAGGGGATGCGACAACATCTCAGCAAGGCTAGGTCACACAGACAGTGCTGGCACAGGGCACGAGGGGAAGGCTTAAGTTACAGCACAAGCATGCAGGTCAGCACCACCACCGTAAACCTCCCTTATTTTGGAAAACTTTTGCCTGCATCCGGACATACAGATTCATGAGCCTAAGATCTTATCAGCTGCTGAACATTTACTGTACCAACATATACATAAAGCACTGCAAGAAATTGTCTTCTCACCTTCAGAAAGAGGTAAGAAAAATCATTTTGCAACATTACACACATAATCAAGATCGATACTTTATATATCTGAAAAAGGGAAATGGGCTCTAATACCTGCAACTACTTACCCAGTGAGCTGGTCCCAGTTGTTTCTTCAATAAAGGTTTTCCAACATGATTAGGTGGAACCTTTGCTAGGGTTTCTTTCAGCTGTTAGGAAAACATATAAAAATATAAGCATTGGCTAAAAAAAAATTAGCTTTTCAAGATTCAAATTACAGGACAGGACTCTTGGACAGTCATAGGCAAGGCAGAGCAACCTTCAATATCAAGTTGTTTTCTCTGGGACAGAGAACCAAGCACACTTCTTTCGGAAAGCAACTATTTTTGATTTCTGTTAGTCTCGGCTATAATTATTTAAAAAATAAGAGGGACTATAGAGTAGATCTACAGTTAAAATAGAAAGATTCCATGAGGTACAGCTCCCTTTGAAGACAGAGTAGTTATTCTACACATCATCTCTTTAATTCAGAAAAAAACCCAACACTTGTATCAAAAAGGTTGTATTAAGACTACGTGAAATGTAACACAATCTAAAGAAGGACCCCTCGTTACAATCAAAAGGAGAAAATCTTCAATATAAAAACTTAAACTTTACTTGCATTTTAAATGTTTGGGCACAACTTAGGTTATCTTTCCCATCTCGAAATTTCTGAGGACTTCAGAGGGAAGAAATGGAGTAGCAGCAACAAAAACTTGGATCAAAGCAGACTGGAGTTATGAAACTTCACTTTTCCACTGCTGCAAACCACATTTTTTCAACTTCTTTGGCTGTTCATTCCAGCAGTTGATTAACATGTTCAGTGACCTGGTTTTCCAAAGGTGCTGAGCCCAATTTGTTTATCTTGAAGATTTTAAAACCAAGTGCTTTCAGAATAGCAGAGGCAGCAGTTCATTCAGGTTATCAGGAGTTTCTTTTTTTAATGTGGTGGATCATTTACAGAGAGAGTCAATTATACAAAGATCCTACTCCAAACTGTACTATGTGTGTGCGAAGAAAAAGGCAGCTTGATTTTCACATACTAGATCAGAATACTGCCATTCTAAGACTCACTTTTTAAAAACAAGAAAACTTCAGGGTTATCTCTTGTTATAACTATTATACAGTCAAGAGTAAAATTTTCACTCTGTTATTTAAGCTTTCACATTTTGCTCAACTTTGTCATGTATTTTCATTTACAAAGTGAAATAAGTTTTTCAGTTATTAGCTTTACTTTCTCCTTCTCAAATATTATCAACATCTGAAGTGTTTGGCCTGTAAGCACCACAGCTATATATGATTTCTAAAAAACTCTGTAGGTTAGAAATTCCTGATGTATTTTATTACGCTTTAAGAACTGTTCAGTTTGGGTTTTTTTAGTATAACCACCTATGGATATAAATCCATGAGATAACATTCACTTAACCTTGCAAGACAATGTAAAAGAAAAGTCAATTAGTAAAACATAACAGAATTCCCAGACTGAAAAGTCTGTGATCTACTTTGCATTCTGTATTTTTATAGACTCTCACCAGCAAAGCTTGCTAGCTTTGCTCATTGTTATGAATATTTCCTACCTTTTATAGAAAATGGAAGTACAGATTTCTTATCTAACTACTTAATGCCCATGACTATGCCAAAACTAGCAAACAAACTGCTTCCATTCTACACCTTGGAATTCTGCTGGAAAACCATCCTCCTCTTCAACAGGTCAATCCAAACTGATTTCTTGCAAAGAAATGAAGCACTATTTTCAGTTGCTGGGATTTGTTTAAGTACAATGTAACCAAAAGGTTAGCCAAAAAACTTCTCCGAAAGTATTTTGGGAAGCTTTGTAATCATATCCGTTCTTTAAAGTTCACGATTGTCTTCTGCTGTTCTGCTGTCCCCTATCCTGCAAGTTAAGTTACTTAACGTAACTTAAAACTTAGTCCCCCACCTTTGGTCTGTGCACTGCACAGTCCACTCCACTTCATTTCTCTGCTTTACAAAAATTACTCAAGCAAAAGTAAATTTCTTTAAAAAAACCCACAACAACTGGAGAACACATACACGTAAAAGGAACAAAAATAAATGGAACCACAAGAACTGATGAAGTCTTAGCGAAAAGGTGTAAACTTGACTTTAGTTACAACACCTTTTAACCTAAACATTTTTAAAACAGTAGGTTCCTGTAAAAATTTGTTTAGGTGTATTTCTTGGAATACGTTTCTCCTTAATATTCTTCCTGAGGCCTAAGCTCAGTATTTTCCATGTCTTCTGCAACAGGTGATGACATTAAAACCTAGAGCAGAGTAAGAGATACCTCACCCCATAAGGCAATGATAGCTGTAGTCCCCGACCTCGTGCCTTGGCATGGAAAAAGCCTTTAAATTCATTTTCGAAATCCTGACTCTTAGCATACTCTGTAAACCATGTGAACTTTCCTTCAAAATTCAAACACTGGAGTTTCACAAGAGGCAAATCCCTCCCTGATAGCAGAACTATTTTCCATCAAAACAGTAACATAAATATTCTAGTTTTGTTCCTTTGGATCTTACTTTTTTTTCAATTCCACTGAAGAACTGGAACATCGTTATGTTGGCTGGAGGCTTGGACATGCCTAAAGCAATACATATGCCTTTTAGCTCCTGAAAGACTTCACTGCCACCTCCTTCCTGTGCTTTTTTAGGAGGGGCGTTCACACACAGCATTCTGGCAGCTTCCAGTTCTGAGATGAGGTATGCTGGGGTAAGAAAAATTAGATTTCAGCATCAGATATAGCCGAGTTAAATTACTTTAGAACCAGTGAGAACTCAAGTGCTTAAAACCAACAAATGTGCAAATGGACTGTTTTAGAAAGAGTTAGGGCTATAATTTGGGTATCCGCAGAACGCTCATATTTCTAATAACCACTGAGTCCAGTGCTAGAAACACAACAAACAGGGGTAAAGTTTAGTACAACCAATTAAAGCCTGGAAAAAAGCCCTATGATTCCGACAGGTATTAATCACAGAGTTCAACAGAGCACAGCTCTTTTCCTTCAGGCTTTGCCCAGCAAAGACAGGAGTCTAGGAACATGGATATAAGCAGGACGAGGGACTAGGACATGCACTTTAAGCTAGACAAGCAAGCACTCCTTGAGGCTCTAGGAAACAAAGCAAAGAACTGAGTAGAGATAAGTGAAATGTTGGATGAATCTCCTCTACTTCCCCAGGCAAGACGCAGAGTGGAAAAATAACCCCACTTTTAAAAGTCCTATTGAGAATTCAGGTTTATAATAATTCCAGAAAGGAAGGCAGTAACTGATGACACAGAAGCTAGAATGCCTGCAGTGCTCTTCAATATCAGAACTGCAAGAGCCTACCATCACATTATAACTCCTTTATCAAACAAAAAAAATATTGAAATCACATAATTTCTGAACACGGTCTACACCCAAAATTTCAGCATTAAGTGTAGGCTACAGTGATACAAATTTAGCGCACAGCCTTTGCTTGCAATTGTCACAACTTTAAAGTTTGAACTGAAAAAAAGGCACAGGTTTAACAATATTTCTATGATGAATCATACTGAGTGACCATAACAGTAACATAAATAATTATTTCTAAAAATAATGATTGAAAAATAGATACTGCACTGATAAAGACAGATTTGTGAGCAAGGATGTAAACCCACAGCTATACAAAAGCAGCTTACTACCTATAAAATCAGTACAGATCAAGAGATTAAAAAAAAAAGAATAAAGCATTTTAATGATCTCTAGCATTTCTTCCAGATCTCTAGAATGTTTTCTGCTGAAGATACAGAACACCTTATAAATTCTTAAAATATGTAAAGCAGTGAAGAATACTTTGTAAGTTCTTTCAATGGTACCTTACACAGATTTTTCTTATATTCAACTTTTAATTATTTACACCCCATTAGGATCTCCTGAAAAAGAAACTAGCAGCAGAATTTTGTTTCAAGAATTCAGAGGTCACATTCAAGCTGCCTTCAACCTCCTCTGACAAAGACTGAAATTTTTAAGTCTATCACTGTAAGACATAAATATTCTCCAGATAGTGATTCTTTTTTGCAGACCTTTACTGAACCAACCTGAAACTCTTGTATTTTTTATTTTTCCAGACGCCAGTACTTAATGTTGTATTCTAGCAATGACGTACACCAAGGCAATCCTAACTACTTATTTGGTGCTTTCCTCTCCCAGCAATACGGCTACATTTTACAATTGACAAACTGTGTTGCACTTTGTTAAATTTTAAAATATGCTGGCATTCCATTAAAGAGGGTTATCCTGTTTTTCCTGAAAAAAATCATGGCTCACATAAAAAATTTATGGCTCACATACAACAGCATACCTAGTAAGTTAGCTTAATGTAGGTAAAGAAAGATATGCAAAAGTTTTAGGTATTACTATCACAGTACACACAAAAGGCATTTGGCATCTATTTCAATTCCACATTTGACAGTAAACATAGTATTCCTGACAGATGGGATACCAGTTTGGCTTCTGAGCATGGCCTTGTATTACCAAAACATACATCACAGAGGACCTCTGGGATAAACTGTGTGTCACAGACAAGCCAAATTTATTGAATGGCTTGCTTATAGAGAATAAGCTGAAGGGCAGATTGTTTGAGCTACAAAATATTTTAAATGCAGTAATTATCTCACTCCATCTGACATTTTTGAACACGCTATCAAAACAAATTCAGATTAAGTCTTACTACTCATCTTTCTCCTACTGTTGAAATACAGGAACCTACTCTGCAATTCATTTCTTATATCTCAGCTGAGAGCAGAATTAGATTTCTGTTTTGAAGAGTTAAAGACTCAGCAGCAACTGAGGAAGCAAATAAAACATTAATTTATGTTGAATTTAATATCAGATTATAATTAGTATTATAACTTCTAACTCTGACACTTATAAAAATCTTTTTTTTTTTTTTTTAAAATATGAATCAACAGCACACACTTTTTCCAAATTTAAGTACTATTTCTTCTCATCTAACATTTCCTAAGCAGGAATAAAATCAATTTAGGTATTGAGACCTGCTAGGTTGAAAAGTAAAGGGAAGACATCACCGCTACTACTGCCAATTTCTTTTTAATCAGCAGAAAGTAACACGGAAGCCATTTACAAAGGGAGATGATCAAAAGAACTGGGAGTTGGGATAAAACATTTTCTCTTTTACACAACAATTCCAGTTGTTGTCAGAGTGTAGGAAAATGCAAGTCTTATTGCACCTTGCAAGTCATCATGGTGGGGGCTCCAAAATGACGATGCATCTGATGTTAGTAGTCATTTTTACAACCCTTCTAAACAAAGTTCAGTGGCTAAATCCTGGCAGAAGTCTTCAAATTATTTCCTCTTCGGAGTACATTTTGAGAAGCAATAGGACAGGCTTTTTGCTAGTGAATGTGAAAAAGATTAATAGTCAAAATATTTTCCATCGTGTACTGGCTACAAAGTGACTGATAAGTTTATGAGACCCAAAAGTATAATATTCTGACACTGTAAATTACAGGGAAAAATTCATCATTATAGGTAACGTTTAATACATTGTGGTAAACAAAACAATATCTCATTAAGTGTAAGAAACAACACCAATTCTTGCACAAGAATGGATTTGCTTGCAAGTGCCCTTTTAACTTACTAAGCAGCAAGAGACAGTTCTTTTGATTATGAAGGCGTTTTGTCACATCTCCTGATGTTAATGAAGCATATGGACAGTTCATTTCAGCCAACAACCCACTCATTTCGAGTTGAAATTCTTCTGCTTCGTTCGGACCTTAGAAGGAAAAGAATAATAATTTGTTTACAGCTAATATATATCTTTCTGGCTATGATTAGAATGAATTAGGTCTTTTTTTTTTTTTTAAAAAAAAAAAAAAAAA
>VFFE01009084.1:3146865-3185683 GCA_008921705.1 Burhinus oedicnemus
GCTCGCACGCTGCTGAGCCGCCGACTGCCGGGTTGGCATGTCAGGGTGGGGAGGGAGAGAGGGGCAGGTCCCCGGCCTGACCCTTCACCCGGCTTCTCCCGGCCCTCCCCGCCGCCATGCCTGATCGGCGCGGCCTCCTTCCGCGGCGGTCCCCGCCTACCCGCCGCGCCAGGCAGCGTTGCTAAACGGCGACGCGGTGCGAGGGCGGGAGCCGGGGTGTTTCTGTGAGAAGGGAGCCCGGGGCAAGTCAAAGATCCCACGTTTCTGTTCAGGCGGCGCTTCGGGCAGGCCCGGAGAAAGGACCCCTCCCTCCCCGCCGCGGAACCCACGCTGGAATGTGCTGTGGAGAGCGGTGTCGCGGCAACAGGCAGAGGGGGACGGGGCGGCAGAAGGGTCAAACTGCGTCAGTGAGCGAGCGCTTCCCCACCCGGGCGGACCTCGCCGCACCAGCGGGACCGCAAATCCCAGCATGCCATGCGCCCGGCAGGGACCCTCGCGGCCGCCGTAGGGCCGCCTCCCGCCGCCCCTGTGAGGCCAGGGTCGTTGGGGCCTGTGCGCTGTTGCGGCGGTGCTTCGGTGTCCTGCTAGTGATGTGGCGTCTGAGGATGCTGAAGCAACGCTGGCCACAGCAGAGCCTGCCCGAGTCTGTGCTGACAGTGAAACTCCTTCAGGCTATACGCCGGCAGCTTTTCAAAAATTACTTTGAACTTTAGGGGGAGGGGACGGTGCAACACCGTTCGCTTCTCTCAGTTGCTCCTTTGCCAGCATCTTCAGGAGGGAAAGCCGCGCATGTGGATAAAGATGCATCGTTAATAGTGGAAAACTCAATTATGGGATTATTGGGGATGATTTTGCTTGCTCTTTCTAGGCAGTTTCTTAGGCAGCATTGCCATATTGCCTGGGACGCAGCAGACCGGCAGAAAGCACATCAGTACTGAAAAGGAAGCGCCAGTACTAAAAAGGAAGCATGGATAAGAGAGCAGAGTATGTCATAACGGCTGAGCCATGCCAGCGACAGCCAAAAGCGCTCATGCCAAAAATAATCCCAGTTCGTCAGCAGCAGTGAGTTGATGCTCCAGCAGAGGAGTCCTGGCTGCCTGTACTTCATGAAATTGCCCTTGGCAGGCATAAAGAAGAAAAACTGCGGTCAAATAAGGCGGGGTCTTGTAGCCTCAAGATAGGAGGGCAAAGAAACGGCTAGAAGTAATTCTTCACTAACAGCTCAGTCACTGGTTCTGCTATTAAAGACAGGTCAATCTACTGATTTAGGGGAAAATTATCCTCGTAAAGACTAAAAACGTGAAAGGAATAGTATGGGCATTTCTGTTTCTTTGTATATTTGCTTCTAGTTATGCAGTGGTTGATAAAGAGTAGCCGTAGGTTATTTGAGGTTGTTTTTTTTTTTTAAATAAACAGATTAAGGCTCATGGCAAGCTGCCTTATCACTGCTGGGCTAAACTTGGCTGTAAGAATTTCCTGCCTTGACTTCATTCACTCTGGATTTACTCACAGCATATCAGATGTTCTGTTTGGGAGCCTTGCCTGGGTGGGTAATCTAGGCTGGAGGTTTGGGGGATTGGATTTTTCCTCCCAAATTCAACACTGCAGCTGAAGGCTTGTGACACTTTTTTGTAGTGGTTGCGTTCAGCTTGCTTGCAGAGCTGGAAGTGTACAAAGCAGGGCTGTATGTCCATAGTCTGCCCCTGCTCCTCAGTTGCTGCTGCTTCTAGGCATAATAGCCCTTATTTCTGAACTATTTTTTTTGTCTTTTTTTCCCCACCTGCCTTTTGTTTATTTCCCTCTTTGATTCAGTTGTGGCAATACTGCAGGGTAGGGGCAAGACAGAAGGCATCTTCTTCAGTCTGTATCGCTCAGTTCCGCATCTGCTTTATTTTCCTTTCTGTGCTGTGGGAACCAGTGGTTTCTTGAAAACCATATGGATCCCGTACTTGGGGAGAAGAACAGTTGGAGGTGTGATGCTAACCTAGAGCAGGCAGCTAAAACTTCCCCTGAGGGCAGGGAACACAGCGTTGCTTTGTCATTCTGTGTCTTATCAGTTATGATTCTTTTTTTTTCCTAGCTACATAGGGTTTTTCACCATCCAAATTTTGGAGGCATGGGAGGTGTGAATGGCACCTGAGCAACATCCTGGCCCCTCTAGAAGAAATTCATTTAGACACTGTACAGTTAGTTTT
The DNA here is from genome assembly GCA_008921705.1 of Burhinus oedicnemus. Taxonomy (NCBI): domain Eukaryota; kingdom Metazoa; phylum Chordata; class Aves; order Charadriiformes; family Burhinidae; genus Burhinus; species Burhinus oedicnemus. The sequence continues at coordinate 3,149,061 of VFFE01009084.1, forward strand.
TGTTATGCATACAACTGCTTCTCAAACAAACTAATCTTGTTTGTTATCACGCAATGAGATCCGTGGCTTTGCAGAACAGTTACTTCTGGGAGTAGCAGCACTCAGGCTGTCAGCTTGCACAAGGGCTATAACTGGGGTAGCTGAAATGGAAATCAGGCTCTGCAGAAGACTTGTCAAGCTGCAGAACTGAGCTCAGCCCTCCTCGTGTTTCTTCTCTCCCTGGTTGGTTTTGTTACGGCTCCTTCCTCCTCACCCTCACTTGCAGGGAGCTGTAGCTCTGGGAGTCCACGTGGTCCTCAGGCAGCTTCACTGCAGCATCCTGGCTGGAACCATACCTATGCTGTGCCAGCACTGGTAAAGTCATGTAATACTGATTTGCCCTACGCAAAGAACCAAACCAGCCCAGGGTGCTGCTGTCCTGTCCATTGGACCCCTGTAAACCCCTTCCGGCTCCCTTAGTCCTGGAGGAATGTGGATGCATATGATGGGTCTTGGAAAGGTGCTGTCAGGCTGTGACATATAGGTTAAGAAAGCTGGCAGCCTTTGCATGGCCTGAGGCTGTGCAGTGGCTAGAAATATTTACTCTGAGAGGTGTGAGGTGCTCCACTGCTGTCATGCAAGTTGTCACTTAACAAAGACAATTGGTTTCCTGTGTATTTGCCTTTTATGATTGATTGTTTTTGGTGTCCAGGATGATGTCAGCTCTGACTGACGATAAAGGACTTCCTCCTGAGCGGATTCTCTCACATCTAATAAACCATGAGCTGACGTTGCGGCCATTGTGGCCGCTCCTTCAGCTTTGCACCAAAAGGGCCTGCCAGCAGTGTGGAGGAGGCTTGTTGAACTTGCCTGGAATGGGTCACTGAGTTTGAAGATACACACCCTTATGGTTTAAACCTCACTTCCATAGGAAGCATGGCCAAAGACAACAGCCTTAAAGTGGACATTATTTCATTACAGCCAAATTATTTTCACAGCGTTTACACCACCCCACTCCAGGTCTTGGCTGTTTGTGGTTTTCAAAAATCCCTGCGACAGAGGCGTCCTGAAATCTGCACTTATGGAACAGCATGAAACACACTTGAGTGTTACAAGGTGCAGAGCGTGCACGTTAAAATGCTGCTAATCACTTTTGTATCAAAATCAAATTTTTTACTAATTTCTCTGAGGATGCTGCAGCTTTTCTAGAGTGCCCAGATGTGGGAGAATCCAGCCACTGTGTTGCAGATAAAAGCCCACTGGCTGCCAAATATACAGCTGTATTTACCAGGTATCTAGGAACGTCAGTTCTGGCTCAGACCATGCTCTGGTTAGCCGAATAGCTTGTTGGTAGCATTAACTAAAACCAGGTACCATGGGAAGATCAAGAGCAGGACAACCACATACGACACTTGCCCTAATACCCTTCCAGCCTCGAACTACCTTCAGCTCTCTGGACTTTCTTCAGTCCTTACTGCTGTGCCGTCAGGTTCTGGCTGAGAGGATGAGAGATCAGAGGGCACCAGGGCCAGCTACTGGGTGGACTGCCTAAGGCCAGGTACTGAAGGGATCCATAGTTCATGTGCCCCTGTGTTTGTGAGTGCAAGGCCATCTGAGTACCAGCAACCTGAGTGGGGCAGTGGGCTTCGGGAACTTGTATGATCAGGTGTCTGCAGGTGGAGAGAACAAGGATCCAGGGCCAGCTGCTGGATAAATTGAGTCTCAAAGGCCTGTTACTGTTGGGACCCATGTTGCATGTATTGTGTTCTGTTAAGGACCTTCATCCCAGAGAGGGGAACAGGATGATGCTGTTGGTCCTGTTCCCATTTGCACAAGTGCTGTTTTCTGGTTTTATCCGTGTTTATCTGTGTGGCTGGCCAAGTGTATACACATACACATGCTTGTGTGCCTGCTAGGAATACACACTCAGCCTTGCTACTGGCCAGACCTGGGGACAGAGAGCTGCAGGCAGCTCCACCTCTATCAGACTACCAGTTTTAGCAACTCCAACCAACACTTCTCTCCTACTGCAGGCAGGAGGTAATTTTTGCTTAAGAACGAGGTTAAAGTGCAGCCTTTGTGTGGCAGTTAGTTTTTTTTCACTAGTTACACTGTACCATGTTCCTGAATACCTTATCAGCAGAAATACAGGCTGATTTTATTTTTTAGAGTAGCTGGATCTCTGCTACTCTGCTGCTTTGGTTACTGAAGAAAGGGATGAAAGTACAGGCAGTCTCTTCTACACAGAGCATTCTAATCCATCCCTGTATTACACCTCTATTAGCCAAAGGATGTCAGTGCTACGGTAATTAGTTTACCAGTCAGCGTCTGCAGTAGCAAATTAAGGAAGGAGAAAGGGCAAGTTGATCTATAACACAACAGCAAGCTGAGAGCTGACAATTCAATACTTAAGATTATACAGATGGGTAAGACTTAGCAGGCACTGCTGCTAGGAAACACATTATGATTGTGTGGAGCTTGTGTGGGGAAAATTTCTAAAGTGCTCTCCTTCCCTGAGCAGCAGCAGCAACAAACTAATTTGTGGTTTTTTTCATCACATATAAAGCAGGATGAGCCTATCTACATACTGTAAAGCAAAGTCTTACACATTGTTTTCTACAATAACCAACAGCTGTGATAAATCTATGCAAAAAAGCAGGCTGTCTGATGTTTGTCTTTATTCTTTTACAGGCTTGGTAGCTGCTGTCAGGACATTTTTGCTGGTGACACACAGCACCATCTCCCTCAGGTGAAATAACTGCAAAAAGACTTAACAAGGGACTTCTGTGAATGTATGACAAAAAAGTTTGCATGAATAATTTAACATGGTAGCTGAGTTTAAAAATAGCTGGAAGATTCTGGATTAAGTATAGAGACAGGAGTTTTAAAAAGCCTTTTTCCCCACTTTAAGCAGCTCTTCCAAGAGATACAGAAACTGTGTTACTGTAAGGCCATAAAGGCCCTATGAATCAAGAAGCTTCAGAATCTAGCATCCCTCTCTTGCCACTATTAATACTTTGAAGCAGCCTGCACTTTTTTAATCCTCTTTAGAGAATAATTTTTAAACAAACAGCACTCAGGATCCAGTGTTATTTCATAAAAGTTTAATGTTTGTTTTTAAAATAATACTGTTTGATCAAGAGAAAGGAAGCATCCACACATACGCAGTCTTCTTGGATGCTGGCAACAGAACTTACATTACAGATACACCCACGAACAACATGTTTAACCATTAAGAATATAGAAAGAGCCTCACTGATTAATCATGTTAATAATAATAAAAAGAATGTGTCCTCATACCAAAGAGAAGAGAAAGATACTATTCCAGTCATGCAAATCTGCACCCACCTTCTCAGAATAGGATTCCAGAAGTCCAGCAGTTTCAGATAACATTTTCTTAGCTCCTGTGGAAATTAACCAAAAGCCAGCAAAGAGAACGGGCTTGTCACAGCAAACTTGATGCTCATCCTAAAATCTTGCTTGCTGAGCATCTGGTGGGTTTGGCTGTTACATTCCCAAATCGGAGGCCCTTTTAATTGTTTTCCCCTCTACATCAAAAACTTTCAATACCAAAAGCTTTTGATGTAGCGTGGAAGAAATCTGCCGAGCTCAATACTGAATGAAAGCAGCTGTAGTTGAACATACTGTGAATGCAAGCAGTGCACTAGAAGAGATTTGTAAGAACTAGGATAACTAAAAGCTATGTATTTGATGCTTTGGTTGAGGATGCTAACCCTATAAAGCAGAGGGTTTCATGTTACAAACCTGAAATAAACTTTCGACCTGTAAGCCTTTCTTGGGTTCTGAAAACACAAATTCAACTCTCAGAGGAATAATTACAGGTCATTTAGTATCTTGGATGATCTCTCCTCTGTAAACATTGTAGCCAGCTTGAAGCAAGCTGTCCACGCCTGTATCAAGATATCAAGATCAAATGCCACATAGATCAAATGTGAATGATAAAGTACTGTAGCAAATGCAGATATGGAGGTTTTTTCCCCTGGCCAGACTGAATCCTTTGCATGAATTCGTTGCACTGAATGCATGAAATACAAGTGCAAATTACTTTTATAATCCTATCTTGGATGAGAGGGCACGATGAAGACAGACTGGTTTTGAACCTCTCTCATACATTTGGTAAAGCAATATAATCTGTGAAACTAACTGGCAGAGGATATAAAGTTTAAACAGTACCGGGAAAGCACCATATTAGACGGGTTTAATTGCATTAAGCCTTCAGTTCTCATGAGAAAAAGCAGTGACTGATACTCCTTTGCTAATGGACTTTGTTCTTTTTTTTCCCCACTAATTAAGCATTTCTAAATACCCATCTTTCAGGTGCATAGCTACATGAGTCCCTCTCTCATCTAATTTTGTATTTACCTTCAATTTCTGTTTTTTCGTATCTGACAGGAGATGAATACAGCCTATTGTGAGTACCATTTCTTTACCAGATAGCTGTTACAGGGCTTTTCATGTTCTTCACAGCTACCATCTCTCCTGAAGTGTTTTGTTTCTACATTCATCTAAAGTTTGTAAACAAATTACGGTGGTATCCCATGTAATTGGTACTGATTTCAGTGTTGCTTAGGTTCTGCCTAAAGCTCCCCCACAAAAACAGTTTCTTGAAGAAAAATTATATTTGATTAAGAATTGAAAACATTACCTTGTGTATGTGCTTTCCTGTCTGTAAACTGAAGATTCTTCAGTCAGCCTACTGGAAAAGGGAACACTGTTTCCCTCGAAGCAGCTCTGATACAGGTTTTATTTCCTGCAGGTATTCAGCTGTTCTCCAACACCCACCTGAGCAATTCTAATGGCTCTGCTCTCTACAGCCCCAGTTACTGTACAGCTTCATGGGAATTATTACAGCAGCTTGACTCATTTTACCAGAGCCTAGAACTGCTAACATATGGTAATCAGCCTTCTCACTGCAAGCAACAAGACAGCCCAAGAAGACGTGGGGGTGGGATTGCAAAACAAAACCCAGGAACTAATACTGAATATGGAGCCTTGGTTTTCTGCTCCAAGGCAGAATATAGCAGTCTGCAGCTGTCTTATTTTGCTCAAGTTGGTTCTAGTCAGGAATAGATCCATGTTGGCTGAAAATAACTAACAGAAAGGATGGTCTAGCAATCATAACCTGCCTCTCTCTCTCCTTCATGCTAGATAGAGGCAGAGGAGTCAAGTAAAATCAGTTTTATGGCTGTTCTATACTCCCGCAGTGGTAGCACATAGGCTGTTTGCACTTACTCTGTGCAGTAGGCAGAAGAGCACTTAATTCTATCTCGAATGATTTTACTCCCTTTACCATTCTGTAATGCTCTGAGAGAGTAATAAGCCAACAGTATTTCATCAAGTGCCACATAAAAACCTGCCTCATGCAATTTCTACTGCCCTTTGCACTAATGAAATATAGTTTTATCATGCTTTGGGATGTGCTAGTTTGGTGGATGGTTGTGGGTTTGTTTTTTTTAAAGAGACTTCTGCTATCATCACTTACATTCACTTGCTATTTCTGAAAACTGTTTGGAGCTTACCAGGCTAAAAAGAATAATCTGTCTTTGCCCACTTTCCTACTATCTGTTTCTATGGGCAAAATTTAAGATCTTTGTGCAGCTTCCCTTAGCTAAGAAGTTATTTTCACCTTTGGCAAGAATTAAGAAATGGCAGAGACCTTACATCTTAATCTACTACTTGTACTTTTTACCACTAGGACACAAATGCATTTGGAAAAAATTAATAACAGCACACTAGTTGATACATTTCTTCCCTCCTCACATGCCATTTAAAAGTCTAAAACAAACCAAGAAACAATCCCCCCCCCAAGCCTATCTGCTGCTTAGTTAAAACTTAGTCAAAGACAAGATTCCAGCAAGCTAGAAGCAAAATTTACCTGGCCAAAAAGGACTCCAGGAAGAAAAAATTACTGTATTTTGTCTAAAACACTACTTTTGCTTTTAAAGTTTTCTGCCAATTGTAAACATTTGAAGGCTGCTTCTCCTTTCCAAATGCAGCCACAGACGTTAAAAGAAACTGGAAGAAGTATTAAAAAAACACCTGGACTTACAATAGACTGGCAGAACGCCACCAGCTTTTCCATGGCTCTTCTTCCACTGCCTCTTAATAAAGCTTAGTTTTGCAACAAACTTCATCTATGAGAAAGGCCTTTCTGCCAGCCTCCATCATGGCAAACTAAAGGCTGCAGCATCAAATGAAGGCTTAGAGTTAATCCATTGTCCTTTGGATTTACTAGGTATTTGTGTCTGGTTTGAAGTAAAGAAAGAAACATTCAAACTAGGCTTAATTCCTCCCTATCAGCAGTTTTCTAAAAATCAGGAGAAAGGTAACTTCTTATGCCTTATGCAGCTTTTAGAGAACTAGGTTGGGAAGGAGAGGTAATGCTGTATTGCACCATTCAAACACACAAGTAAATCCCCTCCATTAACTCACCCCTCCTCCTGAGGATCTGGAGTCAAGAGTCCAAGGCCAGCCTAGAACTTAAGGCTTTCCAGTCAGTGCACTATGCTACAGCTCTGCCAGCACAGGGGACCAGTACAGTGGATAAATCATTTACTGCATGCCTCTGGAAACCACAGCACACAAAAAAAAAAAAAAAAAAAAAAGACAAAAGAAAAAAAAGAATACATAAATAAAAATATATGCCATTTCATGACATTGCAAGAGTGTTAAAACCTCTGTCTGCCAGTCTGTCTACATGTCATCATCTACACCATCTGTTTTGTTGTTGTCCATTCCAGCAGTTCCAGGATTACCTTTTACTCCTACCTCAAAAAAGACCAAATTAATCTTTCTTCCAGGGTGGAAGAGAGAGTCCTACTCCCCTCAGAGACACACAGCCAACTATTGGATGAAAGGGCATGAAGAGAAGTACTACGTAATTTGTACCACAGGAAGGTTCAGCTTCTGGGAAGCTGAAGACAAATATGGGGTAACAATTCTCAGTTTCTCATTTCCAAAGCTCTTGCTTTCCCTTGGTGCTAGCTGCTCTCCATTCGTGGCCAGCCACATTCTGCACTGAACACCACCACTACTTGTAGAAGCAACTGTAGGAGAGCAGATAACAAGGGTATTTGATTTATATTGATGTCCTTTCCTACAAAATGAAATTAATCAAGAGTATGTCCCACACACGTAACACAGCATTGAATAAAGTTGTCTGAAAATGATTGTCCAAATGATTGTTTGCCATCGCATGCACTGAGACCTTCATGAAAACCAATCTGCAAAAGGAAACTAACCAGAAAGCATGTCTGTATTCCAAAACAGCACCATCTAAAATGCAGAACTGTGCAAAAATTCAGCCTTCCCTTTAACATCTCCCTTCCCTGCACCGATATCCCTCAATACAAGGCAGGCAAGAAAATCAGTCCGCTCTTTCTCTGTGGATTTACAAGGGACCAGGCACTTCACTGAAGAAATTAGAGAGAAAATAGGGGGAAAAATTAGCTGTCAAATGTAAACAAATAAACTCATATATATAATTAAAAAAACATTTACAAAAGAAAACTGAGAAACAACTACAAAGGACATTTTTATAAACCAGGATTTAAGCAATCTCTACTCATTACCCAACTCCATTTTAAAAGTATCAAAGCATGTCAAACCTTTCTTTCTTTGGTTTTGACAGCAAATGGTTATTTGAAGAAAGTAGGGCAATGATACTAACAAAGACTTCTTATATTCAATGCAGTAACTGCTTAACATCATAAAAACAGCTCAAAGAGCCTTTCTCAAAACCCTCTTCCCTTAATTACCTTTTTTTTGGTGACTTGACCATTTATACTAAATTTCAAAATTCAGCTTAGATAGTTGTTACATTTCTAATATGAAAAACACCATAATGACTCTGAAAAATGTTTCATACCTTCTTCACACACAGTCATGGAAATGGAAGAAAAATGGTGATCTTTCCCCCTCTGGAGGTCCATGCGCTAGTAGAGATTACAGAAATATGAACTCTGCTTGGGTTCCGCCCCTGACCTCCCACCTCAAGCTTTACATAGGGCTCAGGACTTCAAACAAACTTCCACTGATGATGTCAACCGTAGTTCTTCCACCGAGTTCAGCTGGGAATAAATGAGTTTTTTACCAAGCAGGCTAACCGTTGAATGTCTTTGTCGTGTACAGTTTCTCAATTTTATCAGCTACCACAGGAGTTAGAAACTAATTGAAATAAAACACTTCCTTTAAAAAAAAAAAGAAAATCAAGAAGAAAGTCTTGTTGACCACCATATGTTTATTTTTTAAACAATTTACAAATAAAAATGATATATTTATCCAAGCAAACACATTTAATACTTCAGTCTTTAACAAGCTATACAAATGAGAACCATCACACTAGAGCTTTTGTTAGCTCAAGGACCATTCAGGGTAGGCATGCATGTGTCTGTATCACATGAAGCGAGTCCAATTCCTGACACCAGGGTTCTGACTTCTGCTTCTTCAGAGCTGGTCAGCTGCTAAATGATTTAACACAAATAGTTACTGGATCACAATACAATGAAAGAAAGCCCATTTCAAATCATGTAAGTGACCTCAATATGTCTGGTCCAGGTGTCAGGCCACAGAGCCTTACCGGTTAGTCTTCTTCTCCAAAATCCAGTCGGACAGATTTTCTCCCCTTGCTTAGTGATGTGGCATCCATACATGTGCTTATACAATACAATGAAACAGCTTAAGTACAGAGGTAATACAACAGTAATTACAAATCACAGAGACAGATAAACAAACAAACAAAAAAACTCTAATCACATTCTTGCATTTCAAACAATGAAAGTAAACAAAACCATGCACTACAGTTTAAAGAAATTTTCAGTTTTAGCTCTTCTGCAAGTCTCCATTTCCTCAAGTTCTAAACTGCTCTTCTTGAGCTTGTCCCAGCGGCTGGGCTACTCATGGTGCTACTGACACAAACATGGTGAGCTGGAAATCATCCAAAAATGGTCAAAGAATAAAAGCCCCCAAAATAAACAACAAAGACGCACGCATTATAAACGAGAGATTCCATTTTAATAGCAGAGTGTAGAAAAGAAATTGGCAAAAAAATTCACATGAAAAAACATTTTACACAATTATGTACAGAATAAAGTATGCGCCTGGTTTCTGATGATATAAGTTTCACTTTAGTCAAGTCCTACCACAGGATGCAAAATACACCCAAAACCCTCAACTGGAACAAAAAAACCAACAAAAAACATATACATATTCCCAGCTCTGGCTCCTCAAATATTGGGACTGGCTGGGTTCACTTCAACCCACTGGGCTTTCTGCTAAGCTTTCAGCGATTCCTGAATTTGTTGTAGCTTCCAAGCTACTGTCAGCAGTTTCTGTTTGCTCAGTCTTCTTGCTCTGGATGGTGCATACTCCCTTGCCTCCTGAGCCACCCTCCTTTCCACGTGTTTCTTTGAGCCCAGGAAGGAAAGTTTCCGCGCACCCAGAAGCCTGACTTTCTGTGCTGCCTCCATCACAACTCAGTGACGGCATTTCAACAGTGCCACCTTTGCTCTCCTCCACTTGCAGAAGGATCTCAGACGTGGGAGAAATGCCCTGCATTTCTAAAACTGGCATGACCACTTCTGTAGTGTCACTATTTGAGGACTGCAATCCACGCTGCGGCATAGCTGTCTGAGAAATCTGTGTGCAAAATTTGTCTTCCTGACTACCAGAAGTCAATGTGGCAAAATCAGTAATCTCTGTTTCATCTGCTGTTTTTTCAGTGTCCAGCTTCCTAAGTTTACTGGACTCCAACCTAATGGATGCAATAGTTTCTAGTTTTGAGACTTCTTCTGTATTCTCATTTAAAAGTCCTGCTGTAAGGATGCTGAAGCATTCATGTTTTACCTTAGTATCTCCCAAACTGAAATCAGTGCTTTTAAACTCAAGCTCTGCTTTCTGGGAGGGAGTCTCACTGTGCTTCGTATCTGATATCAAAGAAACTTTCTTGTTATCCACACGAACATTTGCAGAGAGATTTTCAGATTGCTCAGTGTTCAATCCTGAGTGAATGGTATTCAGACAAAAGTCATTGGCTGCTGAGGTTCTTACAACCTCATGCTTTGTTTCTAGAGGGTGGACAGCTTCTTCTGAAAGATGCTCCCTATGGAAATCTGCTGATAAAGCAACTGCTGACTCTTGGAAAATATCAGAGCAAGCCATAGAAAAGGCTCCAGTCCCTACTTCTTTTGCATCTCTCTTGACAAAAACATTATCTAATGTTGCATCAGATCCACTGTGTCCTAACGATTTTTTTTCAACTTCAACTACTAATTCTACACTGGATCTGAGTTCAACCATGTTCACAGAGCAGGTGTTGACTAACCACGCAACTTCCTGCCTTTGGGTTTGGTTATCTAATACTGCATGGCCTGAAGGTTCAGGTCGAACTTTTTCTTGAGCTTGTAATACACTACTTCTAGTTTCTGTGTTGGCAAGACGTGTGTCTGGCCGTACCTCTATCAATTCTGAAGCACTAACATCATTAGAACCAGTTTTTATTTCTATATTTGTAGTCTTTGATAGATCCCAACCACTTCCAGAACAAGAACGGGTTGTGATGCCCTGTTCTCCATTACTAGTTCTGGAAGTGTCCCATTCACCAGGACTTCTTGTCAATTCTGAAATCTTATTTTGGGTTTCTGAAATTTGGGGAGCTTTGCCAAGGACTCCTGGCTGAGATACCTCCAAAGTTATACTTTTCAGTTTTACATCTTTTAAGGAGGCATCAATAGAATTCTGCTCTGTCATTACCGCTACCAAAGCTTTTTCTTTTGAATTGTTTTGAGAATCACAGACCAAGTCTGTATGATCAGTTTTTGAGTGAATTCTACAGTTATCACTTAACTTATCCTCTACTAAATCGGAATTTCTTAAATTTTGAATTTCTTTCTGTGTTTCAGGTAACAAAGTATTTGGGTGTAAGCTAAGCTCTGGGTTTACCGTTTTCACTTCCCAGTCTTTCATCTCTGCATCTTTCTCCAACGTACCAGGAACATTTGTGTTAGTAACCACAGTTTTATTTGCATCTTCCTGTCCAACTTTCTCTTGGACCTCTGTTTTCTGTAGATCACAGAATTCCTGACTGCCTACCTGCTCTCTACCTCCTGTATCCACAAGTCCAATTTCTGCAGGCATCTGGATACCAGAAGCAGTTTTTCTTTCTGGCAATTCTGTGCCTGACATTTCTGACAGCTGAGGCTGAAGTGGTTTCTTGTTCATGTCAGCCTGATTCTCACCAAAAACCGAACTCCCCATTACTTGATTATTACATGGTGATGAATCTTCTTTCAATTTAGTCCGAACATCTGTTGAAAGAGGAGTCTGAAATTTTTGACCTACATCTTTCTGAATATGATTTTCAATGTCAGGACTTATCTCAGTATGAAGTATTAAAGTCTCCTGAATATCAGTTTTCTCCATTTCTAAGCTTCTCTCAGCTGCGTGGACTTGGCTAATGTCAGTAGCCATATTCTGAGAATCCTCTTTCAAGGAGGATGAGGTATTATTTGTTTTAGGGTTTGGAGATAAGTCTGTAGGTTTTATTAGGTTAGAGTTTTCTCCATTTGAAAGTGCAGAACTTGCAAGCTTGCCGTCAGCTGAACCCTTTCCACCACTACTGTAGAAAATATCATAGAGATCTTTAGCATTGGCTGTGGCCAAGCAAGAGTTTCGCTTCTCTACCTTTTTTGCCTGTTCACTGAAAGCAGTTGATGGTGGTGGTGGTGGTGGAGGGGGTCTCACAGGCATTGCCAGCATTGTTTGTTCACTTTCAGACACACCTGGAGCTACTTCATCTGCAGGGATGACAGGTGCCTGCTGGACTGCTGGTGGAGGAGGGGGTGGAGGTGGTATATCAGAAGTCTGAGAAGACTCACTTTTCTCTGCTGCTTTCAAATCCTCCTCTGCCCCTTTTAAAATGACTTCTTCTCCTCCAAAAGCTTTTGAGATGATATCTGGAGGCAGCAGCAGATCTGCATTGGTTTCTTTTACCACAGGCAGTGGTTTGGTGGTAGCTCCAGAGGATTTTATGGATAAAAAGGTGTTCAAAGGTGCTGGTTTGCTAACTGTTGCAGTAGTAGACTTCCTGAAAATCATGGTGGGGACTGGTAGATTGGGTAGAATTTTTGCTGATGTTGATGTGAAAACAACTGGTGTCCATGGGCTAGTGTGTGGAATAACAGTTTTCCCAGACAGCTTGATTTCAATGGGCTTGACATGGGGTTTCCCAGGTGGACACTTGTTTTCCTCTTTGTTTCCTTCTGTACTCTCCTCCTTTGGAATAGCTCCTCCTGGGGTTTTATCCTCTCTCTCAGTCTTTTTCCAGCTGAATTTCCCAAAGGAAGTCTGGCTTGGTGATTCCTTTTTAGATTCCTCCTTCTTTTCTTCCTTTTTCTCTTCCTTCTCTTCCTTTTTCAGCTTGAGCTTGATACCCATTTTTCGCCCAGCAGAATCTATTTTGCCTTCAGTTTCACTAGTCCCTTCTCCAAGCTCCGGGATGCTCTTTGCTTCCTCTTTCTTTATTATTTTTGGTTTCTTCTCATCCTTCTCTTCTTTCTGTTTCTCAACTAGTTTCCGTTTCAGCTCACTCTGCCGCCTGCGCTCTGTTTCCAGAACTACAGCCAATCCAGCTTGACGGTCTAGATTTCTTCTCTCTTCATAGAGCGGGTTTTCATCTATGTATTTCTGTGGAAATAAACGACACAATTTTAGCCACTGTTTCCATGAAAAAACAAACAAACAAACAAACAAAACTCTGTAACAGTTTTGACTTGTTCAGTAAGTGCCATCGCAACACTAAAACAGCAGAGAACTTCCTCCTACCAGGAAAGCGAGATGCTACAAACTCCACATTCTGTAATTTAATGTGAACTGAGTGGTAGCTTGCAGCAGTTCTGTCACTTTACAGAAGAGTCTGAAAATCAACACTGGGACTTAAAACACCATTCCAACCTCATGCAGATGAAAGATTAGTCTCTGTGTCATGGAAGTTCTGCTTATTTAGTTCAGTAGAATGTAGTGAAGATAACCAAATACATATACTCCAAGGAGTCAAATGTCATTTTTCAGGAAAGGAAGACAGAACAAGTAGAAGCTAACACAAGGAATGACTCGTTCCTAGTACACCAGTTACCAACCTTGTATTTCTCATTGTGGGGATGACTTTTCACATGCTGCTCTGCTGAGATTTGATCTCCAAAAAATTCATGACAGAGCTGGCAATAATATCCAGTGATGGGAATCAGAAACTCAGAGCCTGAAAAGGCCGAAGAAAACCATCAGAGAAATAAAATTTAATAAATGCCAAGCTCTTAACAAAGCCAGATAAACGTATCAAACAACAACAGCAAAACCTCCAGCAATGTTCCTTTTGGAACAGTTAATGCTGCTCTCCTTACGCTTACAGTATGGGAAACACCACTACCAAGAGCAAACATGTAAAGTGAAGAAGCTTGACTACTATGGTTCAAAAAATTATTTTAGTGCTCTCTGTCGTATTAAGGCTATCCCTTATTCAAGGAGGCTAACAATTCCTACAGTCTTAATCTATTTTCCATCTTTGTGGTATAGTCTGCTCAAATACTAAATGCCTGGTTTATAAAAAGAACACAAGTATTTTCATTGAGTTCAGCAAGACTTCATCCTTGTGCCTACAGAACCAGCTGCAGTTATCTAACACAGTGCAGATCCTCCTTTAGCGGGCGCTACTGGAAGTATGTAACAGATTAATAAACTGAGACTGATCACTGGCAGGCCTATTTAGACATTCAGATTTTAAATCTTATATTAATTTTCAAATGACTTACAGCCCCTTCCATACGGCTTTCTCAGATTCTCTGTATCCACGCTCTACCAAGTACTCATCAGTGATTTTTCAGGGACACCTCCACTAAAAATATATTGAATGGAAGAGTCTGTTGCAAGACTGTGCGGAGTACTGCACAAGATCTGCCCAAACACAGCAAGCTCTTGTGGTCATGTTCTAAATTCTAATATGCTAGCAAAAATCACGTTGGAACTACACTGGAGAAAGAAAAAGTCACCTGGTATTCAAAACAACAAACTGAACTCTAGAAAAGAAAAGAAGGAACCATGCTATGTTTTCCTACATTCTTGCTTCATCACCTTTTCCACAAGAACAACCAGGAAATTAAATCATTTGCCTCTTACCTAATAATACAGTATCTATATGAGCTCCTATAACAAGGTAAAGTTTTGAAATTCCTTTCACTGAGCAAATTGAACCTGCTGGATGGCAAAGGGAGATGATACCCAAGTTAAAAAAAATTAACATACCTTTGGCAGGAACAGTTATCTTATCGATGCGTTTTATGGAGTCTTGTTTGGTCTCACTCTGGGTCTTCGAAGCCCAAGGTCTGTTGTAAGGATCCAGGGTCTATTTGCACAGTGACAGAGGTATACAGGCTCATATATTACACTATCAAGGCAAGTACACTTGTCTTTTTCCTTTTTAACATCCTTTCAGAACACTGAACATTAAAATCAACGTGCAAATATTTAGAGGAACTATGTTTTCCTCGCTTTCCCCTCCCATTTTGCAATTCATAATGAGAAAATAACCTGTGAAAAGGGTAAAATGTAAATGATAGCAAAGGACAGGTAAACATATAAAACACAAATATCAAACGCTCATTCCCGAGCAAACTGAACACTAGTCGGAACACACTGGTAGCTGTACAAACTGCTCAAGTCCAACCCTAGTGAAAAAGAATTTGGTAAGCAACTTCTTGGGTTCATTATTACTTCAGATTCTCTTGTAAAATGTAGTTCTGTGATGCATGTTTTAGTGTTAATATTTATAGCAGTATGAAATGCACTTAGGGAAGGAAGCCTGCAACATACCTGTCTGTGTTTCTTATTATGCATGTGTGTGAAAAAGTCAAACATGGTCCCGCAGATGGTATTGCAGTCTTTGCACCAGTGGTTCCCTGCATCATAATATTCATAAATATTGGCCAACTGGAAAGGATGTTTGGAGGACTGTGAAGAGGATTCTGCTGGCTTCGGGCTTCTACCTCTGGATTTTTCATTAGTAGTTTTTGATTCCTAAATTGAACAAAAGGAAACACTTCTCTAAGACAAGGCAGGACAGACATAATGCTCTAGAACTCAGAACCTGCCTCCAGCAGAAGCCACACACACACACACAAAAAAAAAAAAAAATGTATCACCTGCTTTTCAGTGCCCAGGCTAATTCCACTGTTTCAGAGAGCTGGTATTGCCGACTAAGACGCTGCGTGGCCACAGTGAAGAGCTTCCAATAAGGCTCCCAGATGTAATGGCTGGATGGTTGTAGGTAATCAAGGAACCAAATGAACAAATTCCCTATGGCATGCACCCTTCCCACTTTATGGGTTTCACATAAAGATCTGAATAGTTCCAATTTACCGAACTAGCCAAACAGTGCCCAGAAGACCTAAAATGGTTCCCCGAGAAGCATTCAGAAGTTACTGTAAAAGTAGCTTGGATAAAAGCAGAATGAAAAAGGAAGTAAGAATTAGTCGACTAAAAGTATTTCACTCAATCAGCTTTATCAGATTATTTGAGAGTTCTTGAATTCTCCAGAAGACTCATTGCTTAGCAATAACAGCAAGATGGTGTTTTGTTAATTACCTAAGTATATAAGGTGAAGCATCTTGTGATTTAAGCATGTGATACCTGCACTTATTGTACAGAAAGACGCCATACAGTAATAAACAGACATTTCAGGACTCTAGCCAAAATTAATACTACACTAACACCACAAGAGTAGCAAAACAAATAATCCCTGAAATCCCATGAATGAGCCCTGCTAATTTAGATTATGATAGTACTAGATATATTTTGAGTTACATTTTCAATGGCTGAAAGCCCATTATGTTATAATTTCTAATCTGCATGGCAGTCTGGAAAGAACAGCATGTTAACTTAGCAGACCCGAGTTGGTTGCATGATTTCCAAGTTATTCACTATCGATGTTGAACAAATTTACTTAAGCAGATTCAAAATTGTTAAATACCATCTGCCTTGCTTGAAATTCCTTTTGATAAACAGGGATTGATTCTCTCCTATTAACACCACCCCACACAACATACATTGTAAATCAAACAATGAAGAGACACCCAGGCCACTATGCACCCTACAGATATACATATCTCAATACAATCTAGTTCTTGGTAGCAGAGTAGGAAGGGACCCAGTGAATATTTGCACATATTCTGTCTGCAAGAACATAGCAAAGCTGACATTCTCTTAAACAATGAGGAGATCAAGATCTACAGGAAGCGCATGGAAGGATGTTCACGATATCTGAGAAGTGTCATTGTTTATGTTATTCACAGACATACACCCACCCAATATATCCTATAAAAATACTATCTCAATCAGAACTTTAAAAAGACAATGCTTCTCACACAGATAGGTGACAGCCAACTTTTAACCCCACTTTGTGCTTAACCCCAGGTCAAAGATGACTTTATAATTTGCTATTTAGAGCCCAGAAGGGACGATCTGTCTGTTTAGTACAATGCTAGCTTCACCTCTGCACTGACCATGTAACCACAACACACAGACACAGGTTCAGCAGCAAGGGACCACAAGGTAGCTTGCAAATAAGCAGAAAAGCATGTGGTTTTGCCCTTAGGTTGGCAGAGTCAACCAATCTCAGTGTCAAAAGGCGTGCACTGTCTTTCTTTTAGATAAAAAAAGTTAACAGTCAGAATTACAACGTGAATCTTAGAGACTAAGGGCAGTGTCCTATATGCCTACAGATATCTGAAAATATTGAATGTTTCTGACCAGAACTCAGAATTTTCCATGTTAAAATAAGGAACTATGAAAACAGGATCAAGTCGTTATGGGTTTGGACAACACAAACAATGAAAGTTAAAATAATGAAAAATATATTCACATATGCCGTATCTCAAGAAAAGAAAGCAATATAACTTAATGCAATGTAGAATTTAACAGACATTGTTGCCTACTTCAGTTTTACAATGTGGTGACTGAAGCAAATGATTTGCAGAAGCGGATAGTCAACGTCAGCGATGTTTTGAGAAACAAAAACAAAACATAAAAGCAAGCCCCTTAAAATGAGAGACATCTAACAAGTTCTCTGAACCAGACCAAGATGAAACATAAGGAAAAGTTTACAGGATACACAGATTTGAGTGACCTTGTAGGAAATATCTCTTACCCTACTACCATTTTCCTCTCTGCAAAAAATACACAGTAAGGCCTACACAAAAAGCACCTACCATCTCTCCTCAGCTATTTCAGTTACATATTTGAAGAAACATGTGAAAAGCAGGAAAATTAATCTCCTGAATACATGCATAACCTTTCAGATGTTACTATGATACACTACTTGCAAAATCAAACCTATCTTCTGGGATGTGATAAGCCTACTTTGGTATATCCAGCACTCAGTAGTATAGACCATGTCAGAGAGACCATACTGATGCATACTGACATTTCTTAAGAGAGAACATGTAGCATGTATATAATAATCATGTTAAGCTGACAATCATATGTAAGTCTTGCGATTTGTTAATATCATCACCCATTGAGAAGACCAACATGCTCCAAACTTGCAGAGAGCTTTGCTGCTACAAACGTTCCTCCTTGACAGGCCATTCCAGAAATGTAGAGAAAAAAAGCTGTCCTTCTGGTATGGCACTGAGACTCGAACAGCTACAAACACTCATGATACTGTTCAATCCAACCAACACCTCAGCAAAACCAAGATAAAAAACAGTAAATGGTACTGAACTGCACAAACCCTGAGGGAAACTATAAACACTGATACATTGACTCTCACCTGCATGCACGACCAAAACCAGCATATGAGATGTGAAACAAATGACATCAAATGATCCTCTAGTAAATGTCTGGGAGCAGCTGTCTCCCCAGTGCCCTCTTCTCTTAGTGGGAAAATCATTACCATACAAGCCAGAAGACTTTACCTTGTTGGAGGAAGATGTTTTCTCCAGACCTTTTGCATTTTCTGACTTGCTGTTCTTTTCCAAGGAATCTTTGGTTTCCACAGATGGTTTCCGGGGTTTTTCAAATATGTTGATCCCCAGGATTTGTGCTACTTTGTCAAGCTCAGACTGCTTCTTGTCAGCGGCATCAGATTCTTTATGCAGCTCTGAAATCTCCTTCATAATATTCTCTTGTAGTCTGTTCACCTCAACCAACAAGGGGTCTTTGTGTCCATCCTTCTCACGACGTTTTTTCCTCAACATCTCTCCTGAGCCGATCAAGGAAGTAGAAGAGTTGGAAATGCAACAAGAAAATTGTCTTAAGATCTGTACAACTATTCCAGAAACAATTAAAATACTAGTATAAAACATTACCCCTATATCTTCACTAGGAAGATATATAGATGGAACCAACTCTCAGGTACAGCATCACTAAATCTGCACAATCCACCTCTATAAAGACTGCCTTAATATACACCCCTAACAAAGGCACCATAATCCTCAAGAGAGGGAATCAATTTAATAACCACTATTTCCTTGTGTGACCAATCAAGAAAAAGTTAATCATACATTCTAACTGGAAAGTATAATTTTCCAAAGGTGAGGGAAATTAGTATTTACTTGGACCAAACAAAACTTTTAAAAATAAAAAAGTTAGCTCTGTCTAGACAGGATTTTTCCTTCTCCAAATAAGATTCATGAAAAATTGAAAGGCACACTGATACGTCTTCAGTTACTATTTCTCAGTTCTTCTAAAGAAGCATTAAAATGCACAAAAAGTAATTCATTTAACTTACCAAGCTGCTGAAGAATATGCAAGAGCAACTGCTTCAGTGTAGCAGCCAAATTTTGACATAATTAATTTTAATACAGTAATTAGGTCACTGCTTTCTCAAGACTTCTGCATGAAAATACTAGTTTTATACTACAGACTACTACTATTTTGGTCTTCATTTCTCCTAGCAGGTACCGGGATTTGTGACACGTCCCAGTGGGAAAAAAAAAAAGCAGGGGGGATGCACTGTACCTTGCTGTTTACGAAGCCTGTCCAGTTCAGTCTTAAGATAGTAAAGCTTCTTCTGCCGTGCTTCTCGTTCATTCTTCAGTTTTTCTCTCTCTTCTATCACCTAAACAGATTGGAAGGGGACTGGATTTTCTTCTCTTCCCAACACAAATTAATTGGTCTTGCAAGAATGACAGCAAGACCTCAGTTTGCCAGTCACAGAACACTGCTCACTATTCTCAAAATGTTCTTGAATATTTTAACACAACAAAGACATCTCTTCCTCTGCATCTGCAGGTAACTAGATCACGTGCTCACACTTCAACCCTATATGAAGGCAATTTTTTTCTTTTGGGCAGTGTATTTCCCAAAACTGCTTTGTTTGTTGCACCATTTCCCAAGGCACTTAGGCTCAGCCGACTATCTTCTACAGGGCTGAGCAAGATCAGTGCTAAATGGCTCTTCAAAACTCATGCAGTATCTCTACAGTTGGCATGTTCCATCAGTGACAAATGACTTCACAGCCCTTCACCTTGCCTCCTGTTTTGACTGTGGCCAATTTTAGCTATTATTTAGGCTTCTGCTTCGATCTGATTGTAACTGTACCACCAAATACATTTTGGAAGCATAACTGTCTGAAATTAAACACCTGGATGAAGTTTGTTTCTTGCTCAGTAAGGTAAACGCTGGCATCAGGAGCTCACAAATCCACTTTTCACTGGTTTTCATTGACTCTCACAGAAGGAAACCAGGCTAAAATGAAATCAACTAAACTAAAATGAAATCTGAAAAGTTCTTTCAATTTCTTTCCCAGCTTCATTTTTCAAGAGACAAATTCCTTTTTTTTTACCTCCATGATGCTCTTAAAGCTTACTACTGACTTCTGCCTTGAACAAACAATAACTGACCCAAGGCCTTGTCTTCCCTACAGAATCACTAATACTATAGCAAGTTAAATGTTGGCAGCATCTCTAGATCCTGCCCAGACTAGGCCCTGGAAGGAGTTCTACCAACATAGTTACGCCATGTCTTAAATGCCACTAGTTTTTTGGGGTTTTGTTTTTTTTTTTTCTTAACCACCAAAACACCGTTCTCTCATTCTGGGTTTTCTCTCAGCATAGGAGCATCAACTGGAGCATGCAAGTTTTTATACTCCAAGCCATCCCAGAAGAAAAATGGTGGACTAATCCCAAGCAAAAGAAGTCTGTAGTGCAGACAAAGCCCTAGAAGTACTGCCAAGATGCACAGGTGAGCTACCAAGGGTATGCCATGGCAGGAGAAAACCACACACCTTCGGCCAACAGAGCTCTTCCAAAAGTGCCAAGTTTCATTAACGACAAAATTTCAGCCGTGTCAGCTGAAGAAATTATTATTCCTGCAAGCAGTGAAAAGTCACTTATCTGCTGATGCAGCACTTTGTGTAAGTACTCCTCTTTAAGTGATTTCAAACAAAAAGCAGAGAGGTTATCTCAGACCAAAAATTTAAAGCCACTTCTTTTGAGCCTCTCTTGGATTCAGTGGTCCACCTTTGCATGGCCGTATCTGTTCTGAAGAGCATGATATAACTGAGTAGGCAAAATGCTTCCAGCCTCTGCCACGTGCTGCTCTTCTACTAGCAGATCTATCAACACAATGCATCATCAGCACAGCTACATCTCTAATGCAGATATGCATACACAGATGAAAAATTAGATATGAGTCAGCAATGTGCACTTGCAGCTCAGAAAGCAAATTGTATCCTGGGCTGCACAAAACTCACGGCCAGCAGGTCAAGGGAGGTGATCTCCACCTCTACTCTGTTTTCGTGAGACCCCACCTGGAGTACTGCATCCAGCTCTGGGGCTCCCAGTACAAGAAAGACATGGACCTGTTGGGGCCACAAAAATGTTTAGAGGGCTGGAACACCTCTCCTACGAAGAAAGGCTGAAATAGTTGGGGTTCCTCAGCCTGGAGAAGAGAAGGCTCCAGGTAGACATTATTGTGGCCTTTCAATATATAAAGGAGGCTTATAAGGAAGGTGGAGAAAGACTTTTTACCGAGGCCTATAGCGACACGACAAGGGGCAACAATTTTAAAATAAATGATGGCAGATTTAAATTGGACATAAGGAAGAAATATTTACAATGAGGGTGGTGAGCCACTGGAATGGGCTCCAGGGATGCCCCATCCCTGGAAGTGTTCAAGGCCAGGCTGGATGGGGCTTTGAGTAACCTGATCTAGCAGAAGATGTCCCTGCCCATGACAGGGGGGTTGGAACTTGATGATCTTTAAACGTGCCTTCCAACCCAAACCATTCTGTGGTTCTACGCACTTATTTTTTAACAACTAAGACTGAGTGGACATCAGTTTGAAAACCCAAACAACTTTCAGGAATCTTCCACTCCTTTGACAATTATATAACTACAGTTTTCTATTTTAAAGTATGTTCTTCCCCACTAGTCTCTAATTATCATACAAACCAATGTAAATAGAAGAGGAAAATATCAACACCCATAACCTAAACTGGTGTCAGATGCGCCAAGCAAAGAACAGCTTCCCTTAAGTTCTCCTGATATTGTCATTCTTATAAGAGATAATTAATACAAATGTAGAAGGAAAATTGTATGCAACTGTGAATGATGACATCCTTTAGTATGTATTTAAGAATGTCTAATATAGGTATAACCATGGTATTATTGTACCATGTACCACGTCCAGATGGAGCACCCTGTGTTTCAGTTTGTGCCCATTGCCTTGTCCTGCCACTGGACACCACTGAAAAAAGACCAGCTCCATCTTCTTTATACCACCCTTCCAGGTATTTATATATCTAGGTATCTTCAGGTATTTCAATTTCTAAAGCTCAGTAGAATAAAGGCACACTGTGGCCACCACGTGTTTTTTCTGTAAGATTTTGGCTGGCCCCAAGAACTTCAACTTCATGCTTGATTTCATCTGTTCAGCCATAACCTAAGTGCACGCAACTTTGGGGGATTTTAAATCCATTTTTTAGAATTATCATAGACTAATACAGACAAATGCCTTGAAGTCTTTAATGAAAGCAAATTTAGTCCCACTGCTTTTAAACCGGAGCCACTCAGGAAAAAAAAAGGTGCACATGAAGAGGAAAAGCTTCTACACCAGCAATCAAGCAGTCCAACATATTTTGATGTATTAGAATAGATAACATACCTTCTGTTTTTGAGCTGCCCGATTTTTTTCATCTGACATCTTTTCTGTGGTGTTTTTGAGAGGGTGTGAAGACAGACGAAGGGGCACTTTGGAATGAGCAGGAGTTGTAGGGACATGAACGAGCACAGAACCATCTCTTTTTAAATCAGGCACATCCTTTCCCATAGAGACTGTCTCAATCACCCGGAGGTTGGGACGTGTGGGGTTTGCTGACATAGCCATAGTAAGAAGACCATGAGCTTCTGGCAGTGTAGGATTAGGCTGCTGGGCAGGGGGGTACATGGTCCAGCCAGGGGCTGCATATGCCATATAGTGCCCATATGCATCATATCCTGGAGGAGCCATTGTGGGAGGTGGATAGTTTTGGGGCATTTGAGTGGCAGTGAACTGGGAATAGTTGGGAATTTGGTATTGGGAAACAGAAGTAGGTGTAGGCGGCAAACTAGCAGGAGCTGGTGGAACTGAGGGAATGAGAGAGACAGAAGGAAGAGGCTGTTCTGGTGCACATGGAGGTATATCCTGTCCCACTGGCTTCTTAGTATATTCTGATTTCTGAAGAGAGGATGGGTCTTTAGACTGCTGGAAAGAGATTGGAGGTGATGCTGAGTGCTGCTGGCCTGACTCAGGAGAACGAGTGTCACTCCGGCTGCGACGCAAGTCCCAAGGGTCTAGTCTGCGAGGATCTGAAGAGCGACGGTCAGGAGAACGAGATGCCAACTTTTTGCCATGAAGGCGTTCCTGGGTACGAACAGCCAGCTTTCCAATTTCAGCAACACCAATGTCAAGTCCAATGGTTTTGAGTAGGTCATGGATCTTGGCATACTCAGCATTAGGCTCTTCTAAAGGATCCAGCTTGACAGCTGGAGCAGGAGAAGGAGGTGGGCTCACTTTCTGGCTTATTATCTCATTGCCACAACTCACTGGGGGCTTCTGAACAGGGAGAGATTCAGTTTTGGTGTCTTCATCCTCATCACCATAAAGAAATTTCTCTTCATCCTCAATGTCAGGGAAACTACGCCTCCTCTTTTCCTGAGCACTCACAGAATCAGCCATCATGCCCAGAATTCGGGAGAAACCACTGCCATCCTGACTGGCCCTCTCGTGAGGCAGCAGGAAGTCAGTATGGCGATCAGCAGGCTCTGACTTGGGTTCTACCTTTTCCTTGTGACTTAAGAAGCTTCCAAACTTCTCTTCAAACGTGAAAGCGTCTTTGGGAGCCCCAGAAAGTGGGCTCCACTCATATAAACCGTCATGCAACTCCTTGTTTGTAGACTCCACAACAGAGTCTTTGTTAAACCGTTTGAGAAAGTTCTCCACTTCAGAGGCAAAAGGAGCCGTGTCGTTGCTCTGGGGCAAAGACGAATGACTAGAAAGAAGAGGAAGATCCTTGCTGGGAGCCAGACTGCTTGAAAAGCCCTCAGGCTGAAAGAGAGAGAAGTTACTATTTACTACAGCACCTTCTGAGGGGACTATGCACCTCACAGAACAAGCAAAGGAACATGTTATTTTATCGTTGAGTTCACAGCTGAAGAAAAGAGTTAGAAAACACAATATACAGCTGAAAGAGAACACAGAAGATTACAAAACAAGTTGCTTGGATATTCTGGAATGTCATGTCCAGCAACGAACATTTATCTCAGAGAATACACAAAATCACAATTATATTTCATTAATTTTTTGCAAGCATTAGAACTGAAACTTTTAAATTGAAATCCCATAACATAAATTTGGCTATGCTTCGAGTTTAATCACAGACACATAGGATTTCAACACCTTAAGACAGGTAAAAACAACTGCATTGGAGTTATTCCCAGTCACTTCTTCAGATATGCGTAATTAATGCCATCTTAAATAGGATTTCCAATGATAGGTATAGAATGGGATCCTCAGTATTGGAGCACCTTCTGAGATAAACATGTCACTGTCAAACCAACACTAACCAGTACAACAGGCAGATCAAAAATGATGCACTAAAACATGGGGAAAGAAAAGTCAACTTATCACAGTGGTTGCAACTGCTTATCTTTCCATTGCTCTAATTCTGAGACTCCATTGGTATAGCTTGGGTACAAATTAAGTAGGGCTGATCCCAGCCTACAGTCCAAAGGGAAAAAAAACAAGGAAACTTGAAGATGTTTTCAGCCAGAGGTACTGAGGATGCATTAGGCAGTTCTCTAAGTCCATAAAGAAACAAGAGGCACTGTAACAGGCAGAGAGCTTCGATCAATGTCCTGACTGCCTGTGGTACAAAAAGACTCAGCTTGTCTATAAAAGCTGGCCCAGATCTCAGCATCCTGGCCTGACTTGCAACAAGGACATTTTATTCTGCCTCAGATTTTATATATATATGATTCCTGATTAAACATCTTCACCATTTAAAGTTTCTAACGCAATCTTAACTCACATAGGCCTGCAAAAAGATACCTGTTCTCTCAAAGACAGGAAAACATAAAGATTTGACTTTTCTATTTTGGAAATCAAACTAACATTCTGTATCATGAAGCGACTGTTTTGGAAAATAGAAACGTATAGACAGACAGACAGAGATCAAACCTGAATAGGAGACTCTACTTCCACCTCCACTCGTTTCTTCAAAATAGATTTTTTGGGCATGGATGGGATTTCCTCAGGCCTATACGTATAGCGAGGCTCAGAATTCTGTAGTGTGTTAGTCAAGCCGGGGATCACATAACCACCGCCTGAAACATCATGATTCAAGTTTCTACTGCGCTCTTCTTCTTCTCTTTTCCTCCTTGCACGGTCAAGCTCTCGGAATTCTTCATTCAGGTATGATGGGCTCGGGCTCCTACTGCGGCTGCGGCTTCGTCTGCGATAGTTTCGTGTTCCTGATGAGAAACTCTGATGCTCTCCACTCACACCATGCATCTTCTCATCCTTTTCATACCGTGGACGCTTTATTTCTCGTCCTCTCTCTTCTGGCCTTGATGGGTAGGAGGATTTCCTGAGTTTGTCACCGTCTCTGTCCGATCCACGAGGCAGCTCTTCTCGACGACCATAATGCGGACTATAATCTGAACGGTGGAGGAAAACATCTCGGTTGCGGTAGTCTTCATCATGTCTCATGATGAAGGGACTTGAAGATTGATCTTCATGCGATGGGTATCTCTCAAGGCCTCGAGGACATGAGAGGCCTCTAGTGAATATTGGACCATCAGCCATATCATCCCTGTGCAAGAGAAGCATGGAATGAACTTAAGTACCTGAGTCAGAGTAAACTAAGTCTTACTCCTACTCAAGAGTAAGAAATTCCCAAATCACTTTCAGAGTAACAACTCCATCACTAAGCAGAAACAACATTTTATGTACTTAAAGGGTGGGGGATAGCAGGAGACTCATTTTTAATAGTACTATACATCCCTCCTAGGAAGTCACTTGAAAACACAGTGACATGAACAATTCAGCTCATACTGCAGAAGAAGAGCCTTGAAAAATTGATAGGATGGATTTATTCCTGTGAAGGAGAAAGACTACACGTTTTCAGAAAAACATTACTAACATATTTCAGACCACAATCCCTTTCCTCGTCTCTCCCAGCAAGATGCCAAGGTCACATTTCATATGAATTATTCAAGGTATAATTCAGTTTCACACTGGCAAATGCAACCAGATCCTCTTTTTATCTTCAGCTGTGGACAAGGACCACAAATTTGAGCAACTTTTTGTTTTGCAATAGATCTGTAGACAGGACTGTCACTCATCACATGAATTACTATACCCAAAAATAAGCACAGGTTTTGATAAGGTATCAATGAACCAGGGCTAGTAAATGTAATCGTATCATTCCCTTGTGCCAGCCTCTGCATTATTACATACAGTGGATGTGCAACTGGCACAACACCAGAACAACTAGCTACATCTCTTGCAGTATCTTCTTTTGGACCGATTCCTACACACATCTCCAATTAGGAGTACCGTTTTTCCCCACTGCTAAAAACTTTTCTGGGACTGTTCTTTAGATCAGGCAGAAACAAACCAAACCAGTTGCTGGTTTAATTCACAGGAATTTAAAAAATATAGCAAGATCCTCCAAGAATGGGAAGCAAATGTGCACCTTAAGTGAAATCAATGGGACAGAAATTGACAATAGAGAAATGTCGTGCCCAAGTGACCAAGACACCAACTTGAGACAAACTATGTATGATTGCCTGAATCCTCAAAAATCACCACCTCCTCCTGAGAAAAGTCCCTCCATAGATCTGAGAAGGGACAAATCAAGTCATGCCAGATGACATCTTCAAAATAATTTGCACATAAATCATAGCCTTGGTTTTTAAATGTACCAGACTAAAGAATAACAGACATAAACAGACAAGGTCTTTTTCTTGAGTATTTTCATAGTCTACACATGTATATTTAAGAACAAAACCAACACAAAACTTCACTTTATCTCCAACCTGCATCACTGCAAAGCATTTCATGTTATTAGATGCTTTATCAGTACAACACATCTTATAAGGCAAATACGGCATACACCAGTACCCACAGTATTAGATGGTACCTTGCCAGTTTCCAGCAAACTACACACATCCACCCCCTCCAAAAGCATCAAAATATCTAAAAAGTAGCTACAATTAAATTTCATACATAAATGTCGCTGTTCACAGCCTCCATACAGGTATGTCTATCCCCAGCGTCCCCTTTTCCGAGAGCCTCCTAAACCTATACAAACTGCATGAACACACCTGGTGGAGTAACAGATGTATTTCACCATACAACTTCAGCTGATTTTTGTGCAAATAATTTGCATTCATGCTTGCCAGGTGTCACCTACAATTAAAATGCTATGACTGCAGTGACAAAGCAGAAGGAGCATTTAATCATACTTTGGAAAGAAAGGAACAGCAAACCTACTATACTTACAACTGGAAAGATGTTCCAAATACACTCTGAACAGCTAAGAAGCAGATTTAAAGCCCAAAGATTAAATACAGGTGTGAGGAACAGGACTTCTTGCCTTACAAAAACTGTGATTCTTTGAAATATGTTTTCTGTAAATACAGTCCAACAGAGATATGTCCCTCTTAACTGGTTTGGGTGCTTTTAGTCAGAAATGTCCACTACAGGCTATTGCATCCCTGAGAGAGGATACAAAGTGGTATCACTGTGACAATCCCAATTCCTTCAACACAGAATCCGTGAATTACTGGAGTCTGCAATTTCAGAGAAGGAGAACAGACCATAGACTACATAGACATGACGCCTCAGAGAACTGCAACTAGTCTAAGGTAAGTTTACTTTTTGGCAAATTTATTCACACATACAGAAACAGAAATAAATAATGGTATTCTGCTGTCAGCAACCAACAGGACTCCACCTTAACAGACAGTCTTTGAAATAGGAAGTCAGATGAGCTGCTCATACTCAAGCCAACTGTCACTCTTGATATTATGCCAAAAAAAAGCTATTTCAGAGCACAGCTTAACACAGACCAAGTCTCTGCAGTGATATGGTCTAATCTTTTGGATTAACCTCAGATGAAAGAATTGGTGGGATGTTCTGTATAGCTTATGCCAGCTCAGATAGTAGCAGAATGTCTTAAAAATACTGACAGAGGGAGAGATGGATGACAGCGAGAGGGATAAAATAATTCTTCACTTTGATAGACTGAGATTCTGGAAGACAAATACTAATCTGTTGAAGTAGAATACTGAAGCTTCTTAGGTGACCTTGAAGTCACAGACCAGCAGCACTCAGCATGCTTATTTAGACATGTGCAGGAGGCCAGCTCCCTTAGAAACTCAGGGCAAGTTCTTACAGATGTTTTAGGATGGACTTGTACGTGCATATACACCCTGAGAAATTCTCCTGGGGCATCTTGAAAATCCACTGCTGCAGGAGAATCCAAAACCATCCCCAATTTCCATCCTTTGGTATTTTATTTCCTTTACAGGCTAATGAACCTCTCTACCATCCCAAGGCCCTGCAAATTACAGAGAATAATTTGTAAAAGCGATTGCTTGAAATCTCCAAGTAGTTAACAAAAACAGCAAGATAATGAAATTCAAAATTATTTGCTCCAATTACTTCAAAATTTGAAGAGACATCTTCAGAAAACACTACATTTTTTTCCCTTTTTTTAAATTTAAATGAGAATGTACAACGTGCCAAAAAAGAATGTATTAAACCCAATGATGATTCACAGTAAGGGCTACTTTAAAGCCCAGTGATAGGTATAAAGTCAGTGTCCCGGTACCAGGGCAGCCTCTCAGAGGGGAAAAAAAATACATGACAAAAAAATACATGATAAACAATGTCCTTAACCGAATACAAAGTGTCTTTTAAAAGCAACCAAAATGGCTAAACAGTGAAGACATTTGGAAGTCAGAAGTAGTTCCTAGAAGATTTAGGAAAAGATAAGGCACGACTAAGTTGTCACACACTTTAAGCTTCTGGACAGTGGGTACCTCCCAGACAAGTGCAGCCAGCACAAACAGATTGGACACAAAAAAAAAAAAAAAAAAAAAAAAGTACATGTAACCACATGGAGTTCTTGCATACCCACATTACAAATATATGGGAATTAAAAACTGAGGTCTACACGGTCTCACTTTCTCTTATTCTCATTCTGATTCATCTGTCACTTTTATACCTTCTCAGGAGTCTATTCTGACCTTTTTTTTACATCTATGAGTCCTGTAACAGAGATAAAGTGAAAGTTCTTTGTCATTTTCACTCTTATGTTAAAATAAAGTCCACTGTCCCTGATTGTTATGGTTTGACAAACCCATAACAATTTATTGTCATTTAGATAATTATTCTGTCACCCGATGACCCCTCCCCACCCGGGAAGGGGAATCAGGAAAAAACAAGGAAGCCCAGGGTTGAAATATAAACAGATTTAATAGAATAACACTAAATAAATAACATTAATAATACTAAAGAACCAATATTGATCCCGATACCAATATAAAATATACAAGGATTATACTCAGCCAATTATATTAGTAGGAAGCTGTGCACTCCCAGCAGTGGACATCAAATGTCGGGCAGTGCAAGCGCTACAGCTTCAGGAGGAAGGGAAGGCCTCAGGAGTCCAGCACCAGGGCAAGAAGTTCTCAGGATTGCAGCCATCATAGAAGAGAAGAACTCCTCAGCAAACTTTCTAATTTATATTGAATGTGACATTCATGGTATGAAATAATCCTGTTGGCCAGCCTGGGTCAAGTGCCCAGGTCTCACTCCTCCTCATCCCCACATCTGGTTAGCTCAAAAACACTGAGACCTTGAAACCTGCGTACCATAGCTGGCTATAAAGTAAATATTTTCACAAATTCAGACACGAGAGTTTTCTAAAAATGCAGTTTTCCCTAGCATTAGAAGAGAATTTACTGAAAAGTAAAATTGCTGAGACAGAAATTAATCCTGCGTCGCTCAAACCAGGACGCTGACGTTACTTCTAACTATGCATCACAACCACAAAACAGGTTAAATATAAAACCTAACTGGAGAAAAGGAAGCAATGGGACAAACATAAACCCCGGCCCGCAGGTTCTTAATTTGGCAGAGCAGTGCCAGTTCTCCTACATACCATTTCCTGCTCCTTCCAACCACTGTACTCTCCCTGGGCATATGCACTCATTTCATTCAGAAGACTGCAGAGGGGATTTACAAATCGAACACTGGTCCCAGGAGAACTGAGGCAAAGGCATAAAAGTGACAGTACTGAAAACTAAAGTCTCATTTGGTTTTCTGCACCTGCTGAAACTTAAACCTTACACTTGAGAAGGACAGGAAATTTACTTATTCTGCTCACTTCCCTATTTTTCTCTCTTTTTTTTTTTTTTCTTTTCTAACAGTTGGGGATATTTGCATCAAAAATGGAAGTTACAGTGCTTTTTTTGTGCTGGATGCTTATGCCTGACCTGAAACTGCAACTGTATGCTCTGGGGCACAAACTATGCCATCTTTAACTTTGCAATTCAAGACAAAGAAAATGATTTTATTTGCACAGTCCTCTGATTTTACGTCTTTTGCCAGATTATACCTGTTCACCTAGTGAAGGCAAAGATTTCCAAACAGCACCTACTAATATTTATACTTCACTGTTCACAGCAGTATTTTTAACATAAAAGACATCTCTTCCTTAACTATGTTTCTCCCCAATTCCAGCCAAGGGACCCTAACAATTCTAACACTTATTTTATCATGTATGAGACTGTCAGACTACGTTCACTTCTCTTCTGCAGGGTTTTTAAAGTCAAAATAATAAATTTTCTTCAAGCTACACTACAGCTTTCTTCTGGACTATTCTCAAAAATCAGGAAAGCAGGTTATTCCTCCCAACAAACGAGGAAGTTGAACATTTATGCTATCCATAAACAACCTTCCTTTCAGTCAGGACTAGGTAGGTTCATAAGAAACAGAAGAAGGTGGCTGAAGCTGTGAAATGTCAAATGAAGGAGCTCTCCCCTGTTCTGGGCACTTTTAGTTTATACGGGTTTTAGAAGCAGTTAACAAAGATCTGAGAAGAAATATCAGTTTAGAGTTACTATGAACACAGGCAGCGACTTTTGTTCAGGAATCCTCTGCACCACAGCTTGCTGGAGGCTTGGGGAGTATTCCAGGGAAGCATCTCTACATGCTTGCCCTCTTACCCTTGTCTCCTAGGCATTCACTGGGCTAATTAGATGTTTGGTCTCATCCCATACAGCCATTCCCACGTTCTTACTGTTTCACACACTTGAATCCCCATCTGCGGAGGACCATACCTGTCACTCAGGTTATCAATTGGTGAGCCCAGTCTATCAGGCAGCCTCCTTCGCTCTGGTGTGCCAATGCAATACCGGTCATTACCAACAGTAATCCGCAAACTCTGTTCCAGTGAAGACTCAGAGCGGAGACTCGGTGAACGTCTCTGTAAATTGAAGAAAGAGTGCAAGCCCATCAATCAGGGAATTTTAATCTCAGCTACAGAAAGGCAAGTGATTCTGCTCTGCTTAACATATAAGACTTGGGGTGGATGGATCAATGAAAAAATCAAACTAGAAGAACAATTGTTCCAAATATTTGTTGTCTTTAGTTACTAAAGAAAGAGGAGGGTATTGACTGCATTTCATTTCTCATCCCAGCTGCCAATAACACGCTCTTTATTTACATTATCTAGAAGGGAAATTTTCAACTCAAAAATATATTTCATAAAGCACCATTTTGGAAGGTGGAAAAACAGAGAAGTTCAAGAAGTCCCTGATTTGCTGCTGTCCTTTCTTTGTAGAGGAGAAGCAGCTAAACAAACATTGCATAAAAAACAGTGCCAGGAATTTCTTAATAAAAGTGTCTGGATTTCAGGCCCTTTCCAGCTTTAGTAACAACACGAACCAAAGTATAAACCAATGTAAACAAAGATTTTCCTAGCAGTCATGTTTTCAACAGTTTTCCTCACCTCATGCTCCTCTCAGCAGATAAGCGCAATGTAATACTAAAAATTCCAGTAAGTATAGAAACTCCTTCAATAATAGAATTCCCATTATCATTATTTATTATTGGTAGAGCTAAACCAGAGCTAAGTAAAGTTGCATTTGAAAAAACTAGAGCAGAGAAGGTCTGAGCTAACTGCATCTGCACAGATCTTCCTTTGGACACATACTCAATACAGAAAATGTCATTACTGGTAAGTTATGCTTAACTAGTTACGCCTCACATCATTCTAGAATATGGCACTAGAATACGGGAATGATCAAAGCAAGGGGAGTTCCATAAGAAACAGATAAGACTGCCTGAAGACAGAGATACTTGATTTACTTTTTTAAACCAACATAGTTTAGATTCTGCTTAACAGGAAGCAATGAACCAGCTTCAGTTCTGCCAAACCAGTCATGCACTGCATATTGCTTTCACTGCTGAAAACTGCAGTAGTAAGCGGCAGGTGCACTATGTTGTCTGCATCCAGCCTGAGAAGATGCAGCAGATTCAGCTCAATCCTCCAAGACAGCAAAAGAAGAACAGTACATAATCTCCAACAAAAGAGCAAAAGAATTCCTTCACAAATTTGCCTGAACAAAATTTATTTGCAATACAAATCTGCACTAAAATCCATTGTGCACATAACCTCGTCCTAAGGTAACATATTAGTGACTTCTGTTTTGCTCCACTAAGCTGAATCCCAGCATTTATCAGAACACATTTTAATTACTTTCTAAGACCAACTGTATTGTATAGCACAATACAATCCTGCAACAGCCTGGCTGAGATCCAACATATATGCAAGGTGCATGTGTCTCATACAAACACACTCTGAAGGCTCATATGTGGTAAGTATAACACTGAATTTTGAGGGCTGCCTCAAGAAGTGATTATCTTGAAGGGCATCTTCTTGCCATCAAGACTGTTGGCAAGTTGGGCATGTAGATGACAACCATCTCCAGGAGCTGGAGAGAGAGAAGTGATGACTAAATCTCAAAACAAACTTCTGGGCAAAGGAAAGAAATAGTTTACATTTAGAAAGTTTGGTATGTTAGGATTGCCTATGACTGCCATACAGATTGCCCGAAGACAGCAGTTACAGTGGTACATATTTGAACTTCACTTTTTTTTTTTTGTTCAGTTTGAGAAATTCCAGTTTTAACAGCTTTTTCATTTGGAGTACAGAACATCACTACTAGTCATTCCCACCTATGCACTGCATTTTCCTCCCTTCCTGTTCTGGTGCCTAAACAGCAGTTACCATCACCATATTATTGCACAGGTTGCATATCAGCTCTTCATTTCTTCTTTCTCTGTTGACCCAACATACTCTAGTCCTCTAATTTCAGCCAATTTTCTTACAAGAAAGCAAAGGAGCTGAGAGAAACTATAAAAAGAACAAGCACGCAGGTCAGCAGGGACAAATAAAAGCAGCATGTGTCAGCCTTGCAAGAACAAATAAAGTCCGCCAAAATTGCTCACTGTACAGCCCTGACCTTCCTCTCCTCCATTACATTTTTCAATACTCGCCTCAAACCTTTGCTGTTACCCCATGCTCTTCCAATTCCCAAAAAGCTTTCCCCACCTAAGGAACTAACAATATCTGTACTTGCAATGTCCAATATACAGCTCCACTGGCTGTTAGCATCCCAGTTATGCAAGAGAAAATCGGCAACCTGGGAATGCATGCGCTCCATCTCAAAAAAAACCCAAAAAACAAAAAAACAAAACCAAAACAATTCTCAGAATCAAGAAAAGGGAATAAGAAATCTCTAAGGCTGTTCCTTCCATATTCCAATTCATATGAAGGGTAGGAATAATAACTTAGAGCTTGTACTCAAAACTTTTTTGCATTTCAACTCCATGGCCTTACCCCATCAGTGTCTTCATTCCACATCCTACATCTTCCACCCTTATGCATACACTCCCCTCTTCCAAGTCCTCCTTCCTTGTTGCAGCTTAAATTGCTCTTCTTCAGTCTTCTGTCTGAATTCATCTCCTTTCAGTGACAGCTCTAAAATGCCACTTACTAACACATTTGTGTAACACTCCACATTCCACACTTTGTATACTCAAACTTCTGGAGAGGGAGTCTTAAGTCATACAAATCTGAAAACTTTATTAAAACTTTACCCGATCATGCTGACCCAAGATATCTGCTGTCTGCTTTGTTTTGATCACACTTAGTTCCACTGTTTGGAAAACATCACCATAATCCCAGCTTTTATCTTTCTCTAATTAACGCTAATTTTGTAAACAGCACTTCTAAGAAGTAAAATCAACCTCTATATGTACTTTATGCTTTATAACATCACTTTTAAAGAAGAAGTAGTGTTGGTCAAACACCTTTTGGTTGACAAAAACTTCCATGGAAAAAATGTGCACAATATGCACTCTAAGAATTAGTTACACTAGGCTTTAGCGTATGCAAGAGACGGCACAATACAGGTTAAAGAGCTATATTAAATTGTCTCAAGATCCCTCTTATTGTGAGAGCTGCTTCCTAAAGGTTTTCCTTAAATACAGTAATATTCTTGTAAATAAACATTTGGCTTAGCCGTTCAGCACTAGCTAACTTGCTAAAGCCTAATTTCTAGGATTAATAATTCTTCAATCCTTCTTCTCTGAAATTAGAATAGGCAAGAAAAACAATTTGCTGACATGACTACTGTACCTTGGGCCAGAAGGGTGCAAAATAACACTGGAAGAACAGTGTTTGTCAAGAACAATGTTTGTGTAAAGTGGGGGGTTTTGGTGGCTCGTTTTTCCCCCTAAAGGAGGAGTGGGAAGCTTCTAATCAAAAACTCCTAGGTCAAATTTCTCGAAGTCTGAACCACCAACACATTTGGCATTAAAAGTTTTGTTACAGGTTCACAGCCTGTGAACCTATCATGGATACAGCAAAATGGCAGGCTGAGTGATGGTGAAGTCAATTTAAGGAAGTTCTGCTCCTGTATCCCAGTTTGTTATCCCCTCAGTTGTGACCACACAACTGTCCACGGAGCCACAACACAAACTGACATGAATTAGATTAAAAATTATCTCATTTTAAAAGATTACTTATTTTCAACCTGGGTCTTACTAGCAATGCAATTTGCTGGGTTACCCCACAGATAACTTATAGGACTGAGGTAACAGTGAAATACAGCCTAAAAACAAATGGCCAGAGGCAATCTTCCCAGACTGGCTTGGCTTAACTGTCAAATACAACATTATCTTCCCATACCTTCAGGACAGCTCATCTTTAAATAACAAATAGCACCAATAGCTGAATTTTAACTCCACTACAATCACCTGTGATCTCTTCTATGGCTACAGCTCCAAAGAAATCCATTAAGAACCTGTACTGCCATCAGAAAGGGCAATCCCCATTCTGTCTTGGGGTCCCATCATGCAATGAATCATAGCAGACAATATATTTTTGTTGGATTGACTTTCAGCCACATCGTTTCTTCAAATCAGCTCACTGCAACTTCACAAATACAAATGTGAGCACAAGGGAAGGGGCAGAATATACTGCAGAGCAAGAGGGAAAAAGTGAGTATACCGTTCTTTTTTAATTGTACACATGCTGGATTGAGTGACCATGGAACTATAGCCTAAAATATCACAGTATGAAAATTTCTTCTTTCAGCACAATACAAATGTACAGTGAACCTATTACATACCATAGCTAACAGTTATCAGACAATTCAGTCATCACACCAAGGAGTAACTAGAGAAAACCTAAGTGAGCGAATGCCACTGGCTCAAAGAAAAGTACAGCTATACAGTTTGGTTTAGTACGAAGGTGTCTGCATCCAAGATGGTATCACTTCAGATGACAAACCAGAGTTCCACATGCCCAAATCAGATTTTGCCAAGACTGAGCGAGAAGACTGGAACACCTTGTGCACAGCTCCAACTACAAAGCACTGCCTATCAAAGAATTACCTCTCAAAGATATAAATCTGTAACAGAGCCTCCTTTGTAGGTCCATGACAGCAGCAGAACTCAGACAAAATACTCATTCAACATCCTACTAAACAAGTTATCTTCCCATAAATTAACGATATTTATACAATAACACAAAGCAGTGTTAAATGGAGGAAAGCGACTAGTTACATCCCTTGCCTTAGCAAAAGACAGCATCATCTTTAAGCCTTATCTAAAACGGCTCTAGCCGATAAGAGAGCAATAAAAATGTAACGGAAATTAAAGGGAAAACATTAGTTAAAATGGAAATCATTTCCCCCCCCCTCCATTTGGCTCTCTAAGGAAAAGAGGGGAAATCGCCCTTCTCCCTCCGCACAGGGAGAGCCCGGGGCCGCTGCAATCCCGCACGGACACCGCCGCGCCAAGTTCGGGGCCCTCGCTCCGCTGCCCCCCGCTCCCGCCCTCCCGCCGGCGGCCACACGGGCTGACCTCAGGGCACAGCCCGGGGGGCCTAGGTGCCGCGGAGGGGGGGGGGGGGCGATGCCGGGAAAGACACCCCCCGCCAAGCCGCGAGCGACGGGGGCCGCCATCGCCGGGGGCCGCGGAGGAGGCGGCGACCCCCCCGCGGCCTGACAGCCCCCGAGGGAGGGGGCAAGCCCCGCACCGAGACACCTCACCGCGCACGGCAGTAGTTACCCGGCTGCTGCTGCCGTCTCCGTGCTCGCTCCCCCGGCGGCCCCGGGTGCCCCCGGGCCCCGGTCCTCCCGGCGGCGATGGCAACCTCCTGCTGCGGTGCGGCGACGGGGATCGGCGGGAGGCGCCGCGGTGGCCCGACGGGGAGCGGTGACGGCGCGGCGGGGGACGGGGCGAAGCGGAGCGCGGCGGCGAGGCGGAGGCAGCGGAGGCAGCGGCGGCGGGCGGCGGCGGGGGAGGCCGGCCGCGGCCTGGCCCTGGCCCCGATGTGCTGGAGCGGGAGGCGCGGGACCCCGACGAGCTGCCCTCTTTCAGCCGGTGGGAGGAAGACGAGGACGAGGGGCCGGAGCGGCCGCTGCTGGAGCGGTACATGATGGCGCCGGCGGCCCGGGGGTCCCGGCGGCCTGCGCGGGCGCCCCAGCTCCTCTGACCCGGCCCCCCAC
>VFFE01009099.1:0-21215 GCA_008921705.1 Burhinus oedicnemus
TAATTCCCCCCCCCCCTCTTTTTTTCCTCCTTTTAATTCACATTCGTTTAAGTTTTTCATTTAAAATTATCGTAAAAGAACACTTTGAATGAGCACAGTTTTCCAGTATAAGGCCATTATTAAACATTTTTATCAGCCCTGTTGATTGTTGAATTCTTAGATTTCCTTTTGGCATGGTAATTCAGACTTTAAAAAGGAAATTTCTTTTGAAAGGACTCAGTGGTTAGTTATAAAAAAATGCAAACAGATGTGGTTAGCAATAAAATCACACCATGATGTCTTTTAATTCCATATTAATACATAATTGAGTAATAAAGTAGTAGCCTAATGTTTTGCATGCTGCAGTTTTGCATACCCATAATTTAGCCTATAAAGTTACCTGGCTTTCTTAATCTCATCACAGTATAAAACTGGAATTTCATTATTGGAATGAAATTCTTTTTCTGCTGCACTTGACGTCTGAGTCTGCCAGGCAGTACTGAAAACCTTCAGGACAACTTACTAGCAGCTTAAAGTGCTGCTTATCTTTCAGCATAAGACCCAAATGAGACGAAACGACATCTTCTGGTAATGTGGATAATATACAAAAGCTGAGGTCTATTAAAAAAGAAAAGGGGGTTTATTTATAATTAAGAGTAGGGTAATTGTTAAGACTATAAAGCCAACATCGGAGTTGGTACTGAGATGTTTATGCCACAGATATTCTGTGGGTGTTGTTTGTTTGTTTTGTTTTTTTTTTAAAATAAAATCTGTAATCTTTCAAAAAACATACAGAGTCCTAAAAGTTCTCTGGGAGAATTGCTTACCAACCTATTTTGAATGCAACTGAAACAGGTTTCATTTACAGCCATCTTTTGGTGAAGCTTTTCTGTTGCCTGTAGATTCAGTTCCCTCTGGCTCACTCTTATATCTAAACATTTCTTATAGAACAATCTTCCCGGCTTTAATGATATACAAAATAAATACATAATTGTGCTTGTTCCTGTAAGTCACAACCATTTCTATAGGATGCAAATAATACACGTGCGATTTGTTTGAAAGTGGTATTAACACAGCGGCCGCAGTTGCTTCAAGTGCTCTGCACACAGATTGCTTTTAGCTTTAGCAAGAGAATGAAATTAAACCCACCAAATGGAGACCATCAGATAATTTCGGGGCTCTTTTCTTATCTATAAACTGGGCCTTTTAGTAATGCCTTAGCTAGGTGCAACATTTCTAAACTGTAGAAGATTATACCCGTTTTCAACAGCACGTTAAGAAAAAAATAGAGCATG
This sequence comes from Burhinus oedicnemus, assembly GCA_008921705.1. Lineage (NCBI taxonomy): Eukaryota > Metazoa > Chordata > Aves > Charadriiformes > Burhinidae > Burhinus > Burhinus oedicnemus. The sequence continues at coordinate 1,275 of VFFE01009099.1, forward strand.
GATGGTTAATTTGTGGATCTAGCAAACTATAAATGTTGCATTTAAAAGCAGAGGTAGATTCCATTTTTAACACGAGCTGGTGTTATATGAAAAGTCTTGCTGAAAAATGAGGCTTTCTTTTGAAAGAGTGAAGTCAATGGTTGGACTAGATGATCTTAAAGGTCTTTTCCAACCTAAACGATTCTATGATTCTAAGTGCTTATTCAGCAAAGCCGTGTTGCCAGAGGCAAAGGCTTTGGGAAGCGCCTTGGTCTCTGTGTACAACACCGGAGGATGGAGCCTGGTCTGATGTGTCTTCTGAAACACAGCCTGTGACCTTTTGGGACTAACTGCCTTTTTGCCACCAGATCACAGCCATGGGGAACAGGTCAGAGCTAGGACAGAAACATGGAAAAGTGCAGAAAAAGACCTTATTCTAGAAAATTTTCCAGGAAAACAGCATTTCCCTTGGTATATCACGTGTTTTTTATCTCAAATGTATGTTTCTACTGCCTTCAAATGTGCTGTCGGTCATCACAAGCCTCAATTTATTGGTAAAAATACTACATGTTATCACTTTTCATATATTTCAGTACATTTTGTTTTCGTAAACCTACTCATAAAAATCCATACCTATTCCACTGACAATTTTAATAGAAGTTCAGCCTTAGCAGAATCCATATTCAGCAAGCTGCTGCATCTGCTCAAATCCATTTACAGAGAAAAATAGTCTTTCTGTTGCTGCATTAGAGATAGGAAAGGACGTAATAAATTCCACGTTTTAAAAAAGTTGAGAAAACAGATATCGAAGGTTCTGGAAGTTTGTGTGTACTCACTATACTGAATCACCAGGTATCTCTAACACAAAAAGTTCAGATACAACCTTTTATTAAGATTTGCCCATCAGTGCTTGGGACAACCTTAAAAGTCAACTTTTTTTTTTTCCCCAGAGAAAATGACTGATTCAGGGTAAGATTATCTTATTTGCTGTGAAATTAGGTATCCAAGAGCCAAAGCATACCACTGAATGAAATTATTTTCCATATTTTCTTTTTTGGTCTGTGATGTTTTTAGGTAAGTTACACTTCTGACTAAAGAATTTGTTGTTTTCTTTTTTTTTTTTTTTGTTATAACTTGCTCCTCAGTGAATCCTTTATGTCATAGACTTGAGTACATCCCAGATAAGATTATTCTACTGCTAAGACAGCACCTTGAAATTTTATCATGCAATTTTAGCACGTAATTAGTGTTCAGTCACCAAAAATGTCTTTCTACTATCTTCATCTTTGCCACTGTGAAGAAAAGGTAACCCTCACCTTGTCTCTAAAGAAAGTGATAATTGTTCAAAAAATATTTAAGATCCTTTCAATGTATATATAATTATCCCTGTGGGTGTGCCTCAATGTTTTGCTGTGTTGAAGGCTGACAAATGAATTTCCTATAGTTTTGAAATTCCTTTGGCAGATGACAAGTGACTGAAAACTTATGTTACCTAAACTTCCAGATCAAAGGATGACTTTCTGATTGTGCTCTGCTGCGTTACGCAGTATGGGAGTGAAGCACCTGGCTGGAAGCAAATATTTATTCTTGTTTTCCTTTGAATAGCAGATGTATTAAAATTAAAATTAGCAGCTCCAAATGAGGTTGCATTTTCAAAGTCCCAGCCATTTATTTGATTGCAGTAACCTTTTTACATCTGCAACTATTCTAAATTAAGTTTCACTGCTGCCTGGCAGATAATCAGACAATGGATTGTTTCCCTTTGAAGCACAAAGAAATGAGCAGTTTTTGAAGACATTTTTGTATATCCATGATTTCAAGTATTAGTGGCTGCAGAGAAAAAGGAAGCTATTTTCAACCATTTCATGTTTTGGTTTTTTTTCAGTTGGAAAAAGTGTGTATATATATATAATGTATACAGAGAAAAAGCTGATATATTTTTGGCCATGTACAAAGCTGCTGAGATGCATCCTGTTACCTCTAAGTTTTGTTTTCCAAGTTTCACACTTACCTTTGCAGTTACTCTTGGGGTATCCATATGAGTGACTGGGGGTAATGTTAAAGGACACTTCTATCCCTTCTGTAATCTTGTCATTTTCTATCTCCTCCAAGGTTCTTGGCAACAAAGTGTTTTAAAACTTTTGCTCTTAAAAGCTGTGGAAATTTATTATGATTTGCTCTTTTTGCATGCTGCCTTCTGATGATCCACCATGAACAACTGAGAAACTCTGCCTGCACAAACTGCAATAAGCTTTAAGGCAATTATTGCTGTCCTCATATCTCTGCTCACTTAAGAAAATGCAAAGCTTTTCCTTCTTTCTGTGGGTCCACAGCCATTTCCATCTCCAGATGCCACCAAAGCTTTGTTAAAAAGGAAATACCACAGATTCAAAATCCTCAGAACTGTTGAAGTGGTTTCCTGCTGAAAAAACTTTTGAATGCAATCGAAAGACTTGGGCATTAGGATTCTAATGAGGAAACTTCAAGAAAATCACTGAGATGGGCTGAAAGTTGGTCAATGACATGTAAGCTGGAGTACATCTTCTCTCAGAAATAAAATGTGCACTTGAGAAGTCAAAGCACTAATGAAGTGTTGGGTAAGTGCAATACGTTAGGTGAAGATGGACAAGCGGAAAATAACTCGGCTAAGAAGGTAGGTGAAAGGATTCTTATGATTGCCCATATAAATACTGCAGAAAGTTCCTGCCCCAGTAGTTATTATCACTGTGCATAAAATCAATAAGAACAAAACCAGGAGTGTAGAATACTGTTAACATTAGTAATATAAACACTGCAATAGAAAATGTTGTGTTCATCAGAAATGAACCTTTCACTAATGGTTTCCTAAGTCCAGATTTCACAGGATGAGTTGAAGCTTCACAGGCAAGAGATGGCATCAAGTACAAAAGATGGTCGTCTTGCTTTGGAACACATTGCAGTCAACCATATCTTTTCTTCTTGCAAAATTGTCAAGAGAAACAAACAAAAATAGTTCATCAGCCAAAACAGAGGTACTATAAGTTATTTCACTGATGCCTTATGTAAGTGCAGATGGAAAAAAAAACAACTCCTGAAAGCACATTTTTCTTCTGTTTGCTCTGGTCATTAATATGGATTTTCTAAAAAACAGTGGTACCATCACTTTCTTAGGAAATTAATGAATTACTTGTACTGTTTTACAGGATTTAACCTTCAGAAGTTAGAATTTGTTTCAGAACGGATGTGTTTACAAGAAACATTAATCTTGTGTGTTTGCTACTCCAGCTTGGAGCAACATAAGTAGATTGGAGAAGTGGGAGAGTGTAGGTGTTTACTTTAGACTGAGCTGGATAACTCTGTTGATTGAGTTTTTTTACCTGATCGCTGTTGGCTAGAATGGGAGCTTAGATTCATGTAGACACATTAATTTAGGTGCCTGCGTCTTGAGGTGAATCCCACATGTCGAGATAGTAAAGGCTCAGTTCAACTGCCCACTCACAGACATCTACCATCCAATGATATGTCCTCAGGTATCCTGCTGGGCTACCAGTGCATTGCGTGATATACCTGGAGCTGGTATTTACTTTTCACTCATTAAACCAAAATCCAGAAAATGGCTGTTAATGCTGGAAAGAGTAAGCAGAGAAAAGCCAACATCACAACACTGTTATCTGCAGAACAGTCTCAGAGAAGTGTTTTTGGATTTCTGCTTTACAGAAGAGATTGCAAAAGCTGAGAGTGAGCAAAGAAGAAGAAACTGTCTGCTCACGTATAACCCCAAATAATCCCGTTTGCTGACTATGGGTCTGCACTACTAATAGAGCGAGTGTGAATGAAACCATGAGTGGTGTTAACAAGACATTAGCTGAATGGGATGTTTCTGATCATTAGAGCCCTGTGAAGATGCAGAAAGTCATAGAATTAATGTAGTGTTCAGCATTTACAAGGAGATATCAATAAAAGATGCTGAGAAATGAACCCGGGGATTAAACACAAACATTTATTTCACGAACACAGGTGCAGGTTACAAAATCCAGCCTATACTTTCATCAGCAAGTCAAGACTTACCACGTTCTAGGTAGAAAAATGGGGGCAAAAAGGTTACAAAGATGTGAGCCCCTCTGATTCCAGTTAAAGCAGTAAAAGGAAGGAGAACTTGTGCGTTCATCTCCTGAGGACTCTTGCTCCAGTGGTTTTTCCATGCATTGTTTGCGTCTGGTAATGGATATAGAACAGTCAATCAGAGCTGAAGAAACAGACAGTCTTGGGCTCTCTGCCTTGTGTTCAGCAATGGTAATCGCTGCCTGGTGTATAAAAAGTTGGAAGGGAATTGGACATGGGTTATTGACATTAATGAATTAGCGTTCTCTTTTGAAAACATATGGAGAGCACTGTTTTTCCTGCTTGACTTTTCAGGGGACTTCAGTAAGTGGGACCTTACTATAGATTTTGCTGGTAAGAGAAAGCTGGTAAACTGAAATCTTGTGCAAAGTCAGTGTCAGTGAATGCCTTTACCAACCCTCCTGTGCCAAAAGGAATGAACGTGACACTAATCGCCCTATTTCTGCGTAAGTGATGCGCAGACCAGTCGGGACAGGCTCCTGATAGTGGGAACGTGGCGGTGGGCATGACAACTACTCTCTTGATGCCAGTGGAGTTTAGGTAGGTCACAGTAGCTGGATGCACAGCTGCCTTGGAGACTACGAAATGCAGCTGTCTCCAGTTTTGACAAAACAGTGAATGCAGGTGCGTTAGTCATGTACTTGATGCGCAAGTATTACCAATCAAAAGGATGATGCTGAAAAGGAAAAGAGAGTATTAGATGATTTCAATGAAGATAAAAAAGAGGAGGAGAATTATCATAGTGTTTGAAGTATATATCAAGTGTCTTACAAGTGCCTTACCGTATGTCTGATGTTCTTTTATCAGAAGAAAATATTGGGTTATTTATGTCACTTTTAAAAAGGGATATGTTATATATTTTTAGTTCCTTGTATGTATTAAAAACCTATTTTTTGAATAATAAGTAGTAAGATTTAAGTGCAAAACTAAATTTATAGCAAGATTAAAGATTATCGCTGCTCAGATTACCATACTGCTGCTGAGCCACCCTTCAGGGAGCGATATCATACCTAAAGCATGTCTGTGGCCATAGATGTCTTCAAAGAACGTTCTCAGTGTTTCCCTTAACATGTAAAGTCCTAGCAGCAACTACTTTTCCTGAGACCGATTCACTGATGATTGCCAGGGATTTCTTTCTGTTGCGTGGCATTTGCTTACTGAATACAGGAGTATTTACTGGGAGTAAATCACATTTTTGGAAGTCTTAAACATGAAGCTAAACTCTTATTTTATAGTTTAGGTTGACAATTCAATGTAGAATTCTCTGATTCTACAAAATTGGACAATTTTGTAGAAAAAGAGCTTTCCCCTTTTTTTCTTCCCATCCCTTTCTATTGGAGTATGGGGTATGTAGCCCCCTTTTCTACACCCCAGCCTCTGCTCTAGCTGTACTCACTGCTAGCTTGGACAGCAAACACTGGGTTGTCACGCTGCACGTGTGGCACCAGGACCATTTTCCCCTGGGAGCTGACCAGAAACTACATTGCTATAAGTGAATAACATCTTAACATGTTTATTGGACATATGTCAACTGTTCAGTGGCCTCAGGTCTAACCTGACTTCTGTTTTCAAAGGAGTACTAGGACCATTTACACCAGGCAGATTGTAATTGTGTTTGAAATACCATGAAGCCATTTATCTGATTTTTTTTTTTTTTAACATTGCTGGACTTAAGGGCAAACTCCCAGACTTTGAAGGTCTATTCCTGTCTCACTGAAGTTAGTGGGTGTTTTGTTCCTGATTCCCATAGAGGGAAGGCTGGATTGTGCAGCACACAGCTTTTGTTCTGTGTTGCTTCATTTTCACTGTACTGACGGAGGGACGATGTGGATGAGAGCAGAGTGGGTGGTTTGAAGATGCCAATTAAGACATTGGTCTTAGTTTTAGGTCAAAAATGACTGTGCCCCAGGTGTCTAATGAGAAATCCTTATAGGAGGCCAAGCACTTGGGCCAGAGTTTAACAGGCCGCCCTCACTGAGGAAAACACACTGCACTTTGTAAAGTGTATACCCTGCATAAGTCCCATGGAGTTCAATTGGACTAAAGCAAATAATTGAAGTTACTGCAGAGTGGTAGCTTCTTTGTAGCATTTTTCCACCCTGCCCAATGTATTTCATGGCTACTAAAAGATCATTTTATCATTTTTTTTATCATGTGGTATGACAGGTACGACAAACTTTCATCTCCTTGCGCTTGTTCTGATAGCAGCTTTTCCCCAGCATACTTCAGATGTGTGTGGGGAATCCCTCTTTAATTTGGCAAGAGTAAATAGCTGCAGAGCCATTTTAATCATTTATCTGTATATTTTAAGGTGAGTTGTTATTAGGGCTTTCTCCCAGTCTCCTTAGGATTCCTGTTTAGTTCTCTTACCACTGAGAGAACATTGGACTTTTGCCTTTAGATGGAGAACAGAAAGCTTAGGACAGAAATTATTGTGGGTTTGGTTTTTTTTTTAATTTTTAGTTTATTTTTTTTAACTTAAAGGTTGTTGTAGTGGATACTTTCCATGGCACTGATAATAACAACGGAAGATCAGCCATAGATCATAGAATATGATGATGTAATAGATAATGAATTAAATGCAACTGCATTTTCTTTTATTCCGAGTCAAGTTTAAATTAAATGTGACATTCAGATCAATGAGTTGATTTTGATGCTAAATAACCCATTATCCTCTAACTGAAAAATAAATACTGATGTAGGTCTTTCTAGATAGTAACTCTCTTTGGAATATGGTCTACCTGACTGTAGAATGCTTTAGCTTATAGTTCATAATAGCATTTAATATGTTTGTGTATTAACACAATATTTTAAGACGATCGGATCCACCCTTAGGGAAAAGAAAATGACAGATGCAGATCTCTACATGAACTTGATTATCACTCCTACTTTACATAGTCTTTCCAAGTTTTTTGTCCAAAAAGGTAATGAAATCAGTATGCAGTTGAATTTGCTAAATGAACAGCAGAACAAGATGTAATTTAAGTGAGTCACAACAGTTAGGGTATAAATTCTGATATATTTAAACAGAAAAACAACGCTACATCTTCATACCTCCACCCCTTGGTTCTCTTTACACACACAAAAGCAGGAGACATTACTTTTGAACTGGAAATACTAAATGTGCAAGATTTGAGCATATGTTGGGTGTCCTGTCTACACTGGGGTTGATTAGGATCTTAGGAGAAATTGGAGAAAAGTGGTAGCTCTGTTAGCACCATCCAGTTTGCTGCAGATCCCTTGGGGGAGGCAACAGCTGGGGATACAGAGCTCTCAAGGAAAGAAGACCTCCGAGGAAAGGAATTCAGTCACTTTCTGGGAGCTCATGAGGCTGAGAAGTCAGTAAGACTGTAGCCTACAACAGGACCATCCCTGCAAGAGGTACTCTGAAGGCAAAGCATCTTTCTTCTGGACTGGTATGGCTAGGTGGCTAGAACAGGCCTCGAGGAGACTTTCTGACAAGATAAAGAAAACTCAACACACCAAATAGTGATGATGGGTTATCCTTTAACTTGTGTCTCTTCAAACCTTACCGGGTCTGATTCTTAGGTGGTGTGAATTACCATGCATTCCTTTTTCCTTGGAGGAGGTTTTTTGGGGGAGGACTGTATCATGTTTTTAACTTTCAAATTCCAGGCAATGGCAAGCTACCTGGGGGGAGAGCACAGCAGTATCGTTAGCCTAATAAACATGCAGTGCTATGGGAAAAGGATTGACTATGTAACCGTGGGGTTACACAGGCTCAGTGTACCTAGGACTCAGTGGAACCAGAGACACACCACCCAGGATAAACCTCTCCTTTGAGTTACTTCTGAGGTCTTTTAACTCATAGGCTTATGGATGACATATAGTTGGTTGTGCATATTCTGTTGAGACAAACCTGTTGTTGAAGTACAAGTGAGAAAGCTATACTTGCTTGGGGCTGATCCTATTAAAAATCTTCTGAATATTACAGTTATCCAATGCCTGCAAACTTTGAAGTCAGGCTGACTTCAAAGACAGAGTGGATGTGAAGAAGTATCTGAACAGGACCCAACTTCACAAAGAAAATAAATGTGACTGGCTTGTGCCATGATCTCCTTTCCCCAAGGTTCCTCCTGCAGTTCTTCCAGGGATGACTCTGCTGCACAAAAAATGTGTCAGATACTAAACGCTGAAGGCAAGATTAGTGACAGAGGTCAGAAGTTGCATCATGCTGAGTGCAGTCTGGGAAGTCCATTCGTCAGCAGCAGGAATTCCCTTACCTTGGAAGCAACTGAAGCTGAGGTTAGAGAGCACTCATGTTTTAATACCTTGTAAGACACAGGTCAGCAGATGCATTGGCTTAAAATGACTTCCCTCTACTCAGCTCTTTTGAGTACAGTGAAGGAGCATTCATGATTACTACAGTGTTTTCAATAGACAAATGAAGTAAATAATACATAACAACAATGGTGTCTCAAATCTGCTGCATCTGCTGCTGTTAAGTGGGTCACGCCAAATTGTTTCACTTTTGGTATAGTCTGATATTTTTAGATTTTTTATGACATTTTCGCCTTCCTAAGTGTCCAGTTTGTTTTGCAGTTGAATAGAACATGAAAGTAAAATGGTTTTATATGGGTTTGCTTTAGATTTGCTTTGGGGTTTTTGGATGCAACGCCAACAAAAACGAAGGCTGGGCAATCCAAGCCTGATCTTGAGGTCTGTGTTATTCCTGGGTTTAGCCTAGTGTTACCCCAATCCTCATTTTTTGAATGAAAAGGGTGGAACTGAGCTCTTGTCAATCCAGTTAAACCCTTCAGGTATGAAGGGCTTTGTCTGTGAGCGTTGTATCATGACAACTTGTTTAGTCAACTAAAAAGAACATATGGGAAACCTTGTTTATCATAGGCATGCAGAAGGCTGCTCCCCTGAGCGTGTGCATCCTCTACTGCTGCCTGTTACATTACAGTAAGCAAATGGCCACTGTCACATCTCCTGCCCAAACTTTGCTGAGTAAGTTAATACGCTCAGACCTTTGCTTCCATTGTGTGCTAAATGTGGCTAGCCTGATCTTAAACTCTTGTCACATTTTGATTAATGAGTGTATTAAACTCTGAACTTGTGAGGCAGCAAGAAGGAGTAATAATATGAACAATCGAGTTTCTGTCAATATATGTAAAGCATAGCTTAAGGAGTCTTGTGTCTGACTCTGAAGCCTTAAAGGTTTAAAGAAATATGTGCATATCTTCTGTTTGTGATCAGTGAGTAAACCTCAATTCCAGTTACACATGTGTGGATCCAAAATAACTTCTCTTAAAACAATAAATCAAGGGCTTGGCTTTGCTGAAGTGACCCCAGATTTAGCAGGGTGAAGTAAAGAACAGCATCTCACCTAATGAAGGTTTCTAAAGGACCAAAGCACTGGAAATTTGCTTGAGTAAATGAAAGAAGAGTTTGACTGAAAAGCTAACTATACACCCAGACATGTAGTCACAGAAGATAAGTTAATATTATTCATCTTTCCCTGCCTTATTTTGGTTTACTTACAGCTGGGGAAGGAGGGGAAATTAAATGTTTTTTGAGAAAATACAAATGTTCCTGCTGAAGCTTTTGATTCCACAGAAACTATTATTTTCCACTGGAACTAACATTTTGACTGATGGTGATCGTTCCTCTGGCTGGCAGTTTATACTGCAGCTCTGTGTATTTGCTTTCGGTGCGAGCTTGGTGTATGACGTTGTGGTCCTGTTTCCTCACTGAGTAGCTGTGAGTGTGTTAACACTGACTTTAATCCACTGCGCTAAATCAATGGCCATCTTAATCCCCTTGGTACTCGAGTTGATGCCAATGTATTCTGAAATGAAGAAGTCAGTAGATAATTGACATCTTGGAGGAGATGAAAAATGAAATGTGAGATGTGAAAAAGCACTGCAAGATATACACAAATATAGTGGTGAAAATGGCCCTAAGCAAAATAGCTTCACCCTGATTTGCTACACCTTTCCCAAAGAACTGGTGGTTGTTGCATGTTTGCCAGATCAAGCAGAATCTTCTGATCATTACGCATCATTTCTTATACTTAGTGTGATATTGCTTAGGTTACTGTCTTTGCCAGTCTATCTTGCCTCTTTTCCTCAATTTGATGTGTTTTAGCAGTTCTTTATCATTTGCCTGCTCTTCAGAGACTACACATTGTTCTGAGCCTGCCAACATCTCCTCCTACCTCACAACTTTCTCTTTTTATCTTTCTCTTGCTTCTGGCATCCTTCTGCTTTTCATGCAGTACTCTACACTTTTCGAATCATTATCTTGTATGCTAATTGCGATCCTTACCTTTCTTTAAATCTCATTTATTTTCTAAGGCTCTAATAAAAATCCCCTAGGCTGTAACAAAACCTTTTGAAACCGGCTGGTGCTTCTTGCATTGACATCAGCAGCCTCTGGATGAGTCTAAGCTGCTTTTCGTTAATATCCTAATTCATTAAACTGCACAATCTTGCTGGTGAATAGACTTGTGTTCTAGCCTGCAAACTCTAAATATTGGTAAAGTTGGTTTATGAGTGAGTAAGAGTTAACTCGCTAGTGCTGAGCCTGCAAGAATTGAGAAGAGCTGCAGAAGTAAGATCCGTTGCAAGTTTAAAAATACAACAGTTTGCTCTGTGAGCAAGGGAACTGAAATCTGGGTTTCCTGTGGCTTTATATTGTATGGTTGGATTATCCTCCATCAAATTAAGTGCAGGCTCTGACTGAAACTTTTCCTGAATTTGTAACAGTCTGCACTCAGGGGGATTCTCTGATGTCAAACTTCATAATTAAATTCATGCTGAACTAATTTAAGTTTCTCTCCTCTACATTGGAACCTCTTTTCACAAAACTTTTAGGGACCAAATGCATTTAAGACTTCAGTTCCTCTCTTCAAATTTTCACTGAAACTGGCTGAGTGGTTCAGATGTTAAGAGGACACACAACGGCAAAGTGTGATTGCCCAATCCCTTTTTGTCTCAAACCAACCTTAGAAAAATGGTTGGAGCAGGACTCATGATCCAAATCTTTTGAAAATTGATGGCAGTTTCCTAGTTATGCGAGTGGATGTAGGATTGTCTACAAAATTCTGTGCTTGTCTTTTAGTGTAAAGTGTCAGTAACACTCAACAGATAATCACTGAACTTCAAAGATACTCTCAGCATCCATCATCCATGGGCATGCATTAAAACCCATCTTGGCATGTCAGAAGATGCAGAGAACAAGGTTTATTCTTGTTTCACATATAGTTTGTTAAGACAGTTTCATTCTAAGCAAACAATGGGAAATAGAACTTTGTAGCAATATTAAAATATCTACCCTTTTCACAGAGATTTATTTTTGAAGTGTATTCCTGTAGAATTAGAAAGTAGGGACTATTTAGTGTATAAATGATGTAAAAAGCAAGAATGTAATTTGCTTGTTGGAAATTATTAGAGAGAAATCCAGATTTTTAAGCAGCCAGCGGGCACTTGTGTCCTTGCCTTTTGAAAGAGATTCTGCTTATGTGAGTAGCGTACACATCTGGCTTTTATAGTTATGGGACAGCACAGAGGGGCATGCTCACTTTGATTTAGGTACTTGTTCTGAATGGGCAAATCACAAAAGGGCTTTGGCAGAGTTTGGGTACTGGTAGAGAGTGGGAAGGAGTTGGTTGTTATTGTGTATAGGCAGAAAATAAAATACTGATGTCTATCCATCTAAGAATGCTGTCCATGAAAACAGAAAGGACTGGGTCCTCCATCCCCTAGTTTTTCACTCTCTGATATGAACCTTAGTGATGGCACAGAGTTAAATTTGCCCCCATTCACTGTGTTGCCTTGCTGTGTGTTGGTCTTGACCATTTTTGAAGCAGGTATCGTCTTCCTGCATTGAAATCCCCGCTGATGGTTAATGCCTATCTGCCTTGTAGATATGTCAAGAGAAAAAACAGACATGGTTCCTGATGTGAGGAATCACTTGGAAACCAATTTCTGTAGTGCTTTCTGAACGCAGCATTATTTTCCTCTGCAGAAATAAGGAGAAAGAGAGTGCCTGTAAAAGTATATTGGGGTTTGGTAAAACCTGTGTTGCATTAAGTCTCCCTGAATAAATATTTTTTCAAAACATATACTTTAGAAAGTTTTTTTTTAGTTGCAAGGGGTGGCCAGTGCCTTCAAGTAATTTGTAAGCCTCCTGTGGTGATTAATTATTCTCTCCTAAAAATTTGATTTTATTTCTTGCTAGAATTTGTTTCACTTCAGATATTGGACCATGTCATGCCTTTATCTGTGAACATAAAGATCCTGTTAAGTCAGAAAAATCTCTTTCTTTGAGCAGGTATTTATAGACTAATTCATCACTTAAGCCAAATTGAGCGTTTTTAAATCTCTTGGTGCAAAGCTGATTTTACAGACCCTGAATTATTTTTCTTTATCCTTTGTGAACCCTTTTCTGACCTCCACGCTCTGAGAATGATGATGACAGAAATGTAATGGGCTGATCTCCAGTCATGATGTCTCCATGGTTTTGTGAACAGGCAGTCCTATATTCCTATGGGATATTTCTATTTTCAGATTTCACAGTTCCACAGCCATCCCAGACAGAATGTTGTTAAGACCTCACCTGAGTTATAGAGAGGAGATGTATATTTATTCTTTTTGGCTTAATAATTTAATGCTTTGCCTTTTAAGCTTCACTGGTGCTTTAAGGTAAACTATAGCCTTTTTCTTTTCACCCTCTCCTCTTACCTCTTTATCTGAAAATTTCACAGAAATTAACTTTTTGAAGTAAGAAGCACATGCTTAGGGATAAAAAAGTCTCCCAAAAGGTCTTGCTTTCCACTCTTCAATGCATCCCAGCCAAGTCCTAAGAGCCAATGAAATGGCAATCACAGATGATTTGGAAAAAGCTAGTAGGCAACTAATCCATATTCCTTATGACTTTGTTGTGTGTTCCTTATTCTGGTATTATCAGGCAGCAGAGTTAAAACATTTTTTCCACCCACCAAATATATGATTAAGCCATGGAACTTGTTGCAACAGAAAAACGTAAAAACCAAGTAGGATGGGAAAACTTGACACAAAATTGCTCCACTTCTAGCTGTTAAACACGATGAACCAGCTGCAACCATCAATTCAGAAAATCGCTGGTCATATTCTTGCTAGGAGCATACGTCATGTCATCTTGTGAAGGAGACTTCTGCAGAGTTGTCAAAGCCAGCTCAGTGGGCATCAATACTCTGAAGATAAGTTTCTACAGCACGTGATTCCTGCCACTGTCAGCTTGTATGATGACTGCTAATGACAGAGAGAGGCATTCCCACCAAAAGGTGTTGTGAGCTTCAGGGCTACAGGAATGAAAGGATTTCAAATGAAATCAAATGAGAAAAAATGGGCTTGTGATGACTGCAAGATATTTGTTTCGCAGTGTTGCTTGAGTATCAACAAGTGGCTGTGACCTCTGCTCTGTAGTAAGCAGTGTCTCTGTTGCTTCAGTCGATGCTGAGGATACACTGCCCGTGGTGAAACAAGCTTCCCCAGAGAGAGGTAACCTGGGGGTTACTTCTGGCTTCGGTCTTATTAGTCTTCCCTTTTTCAGAAGCACTCCAGCACAACACACTCCAAGAAAGGATTTCTGTAATAGGAACAGAGTTCAGGCAGTTATCAAGTTTCGTCCTCTCTCTGGGCATGGAGCAGATGTACTTTCTCATTACAGAGCTTTGTTGTTGGCACATTAATCTGAAACCAGGAAGAAAAGACCAACAAGTACTAAGGGTGATATGGGATTTGCTGACGTTTCATGAAGGCAGCTAGATTGCTGCAATACAGCTGGGAAATAGGAATATTAAAGTCTACTCTAAACTCTATTTTACTGTAATGATTCATAAAATGTTGGTTCTTTGCTTTAATACACTGTGGCTGTATAGTGACTATGGATTTCTGGAGAAACTATCTCTAAGTTGGGTACTAAGACTAACTTATCAAATTGGGAGAAAATGAGTAAAAGAGTTACTTTTTTTTTTTTTTTAAGCCCAAATGTGTTTTTTCAGGCCCCAGATTTTTGAGTACATATTGATGATAAATCTTAAGGAAAGAAAAAATTGACTATGAATGTAATAACTTGCTAGAGCACTTTATGAACCCTCAGTACAAACAGTATTTCTTGTGATAGCTTTGAAGATGGAATTTGGGTCATATTTCATGTGCTGATGCATATACAACAGTAGCTGTAGTATGTGACAAACATCATTTTTTTTGAGAAAGCTTACATCCCGTCACTACGAAGACCTACCACCTCGAACTCATATTGCACTTTGTTATCTTGCTCACTATAAATCTGCAGGTGTTTTGTTGAGGGGAAGCAAAGAACAGCAATAGCTGGATTATAATCTCTTTCATATTGAGTCCTTTGTTGCACTTGTTGGACTCCAAGTAAAAGCGGACTCTAGAAATGCTGTTTGCAAGGAAACCATGTCAAAGAGCCAGGTCTTTAATTCATGACAGTAATGATGCTCTGCAGTGCAGCTCCACAGAAGTCAGCAGAATTGCTTCAGATAACCCCAGCGGAGGGTCTGCTCCATCTGTTCAGTGTCAGAACAACTTAATGCAGGGTTGATATCATCCTTCCTAGATTCAGTTTACTGTACCGTTATTAAGGTTGACCTCATCCTGTTCAGCTCTAGATGTCTGTAATCTAGTCATTTGCAGCTGAACCCAGCCAGCCTGTGCTCCTTGTAGTCAACAGGTCAGGAGAGCTGGACCCTAAAAGTGTCTATTCAAGGGAGCTGAATGAAATATGAAGTAGGGATCTAAACTTTGTGAAAGGAGTTAGAATACAGTTATGTTCAGTCTTTTGTAAATGGTTATGAGCTTGTTTTCCTCCTGATCTGCATCTGAAAGTAATGTACCTGTATTAATGTGAACGTCCTCTGTTGGAGCAGGCTGGGATATACACCAGGCACTCATAGTTGCTTTTATTTGAGTCTAGAGCAAGAGAAGAGCAAGTGGAAGGAAGCTGAGGAAGTGTGGGCTAGATGAGGAGACAGCGAGGTGGATGGAGAGCTGGCTGTGCGACAGAACTCAGAGGGCTGTGATTAATGGAGCAGTGTCAAGTTGGAGGCCTGTAACCAGCAGTGTCCACCAGGGGTCAATACTCGGTCCAATCTTGTTCAGTATATTCATCAATGACCTGGATGAGGGGACAGAGTGCATCCTCAGCAAGTTCGCTGATGATACCAAACTGGGAGGGGTGGCTGACACTCCAGAGGGCCGCGCTGCCATCCAGTGTGACCTGGACAGGCTGGAGTGCTGGGCAGGGAAGAACCTAATGAGGTTCAACAAGAGCAAGTGTAGGGTCCTGCACCTGGGGAGGAAGAATGCTAGGCACCACTATAGGTTAGGGGTGGACCTGCTGGAAAGCAGTTCTGAGGAGAAGGATCTGGTGGTCGTGGTAGATAGTAAATTATCCATGAGCCAGCAACGTGTCCTTGTCACCAGGAAGGCCAATGGAATCCTGGGCTGCATAGGGAAGAGTGTGGCCAGCAGGTCGAGGGAGGTCATTCTCCCCCTCTACTCAGCACTGGTGAGGCCACAACTGGAATACTGTGTCCAGTTCTGGGCTCCCCAGCTCAAGTGGGTCAGGGAACTTCTGGAGAGAGTCCAGAATAGGGCAACAAAGTTGACTGAGGGGCTGGAGCACCTCCCTTACGAGGAAAGGCTGAGAGAGCTGGGACTCTTTAGCCTGGAGAAGAGAAGGCTGAGGGGAGACCTTGTTCTTGCTTATAAGTATCTAAAGGGTGGGCTGAAGGAGGATGGAGGCAGACTCTTCAGTGGTTCCCAGTGACAGGACGAGGGGCAACGGGCACAAGCTGAAACATAGAAAGTACCATTCAAACACAAGAAAAAACTTCTTTATGGTGCGGGTGCCAGAGCACTGGAACAGGCTGCTCAGGGAGGTGGTGGATTCCCCCTCTCTGGAGATTTTCAAGACCTGCCTGGATGCAGTCCTGAGTAATGTGCTGTAGGCATTCCGGCGTCAGCAGGGGAGTTGGACTAGATGATCTCTAGAGGTCCCTTCCAACTCTGAAAATTCCGTGATTCTGTGAAGTGTACCTGCCAGCTGAGGCTGCATCCTAGCTGTGGCCAACCCCATCCCGTGCAAGGACCCGGCATGATTTACATGTGCAATACAGCAAGCTGGGTGAGCGGCTGAGCCAGCACTACCCTGCATCCCTCTGAGCTGTGCGAATCCACAGCTAGGTAGTATGGGATATGAGAAAAGCTGCTGCAAAAGTGCCCTCTGGCTGTCTTTACCCCGCAGACCACTTCAGTGTTTCCCAGACAGTGTCTAGCGCATCTCAATCATTTGAAGCAGGTATCCAGAAAGGGGAAGAAAGATGCTCAACGCAGAGTGCGTAGTCCCCAGGACTAACCTACTGATAAGGAGACAGTGCACTGCTGGATATCATGGAAGTACACTTATTTACCCCACATGTTTTCCTTTCCCTCCTGTTGATGCTACACAACTCTAGCTTAAGGAGGCTGCCCGTGTCTTCTGCTGCCATAGAGCCTGCACCAGCCAGGCAGCAAAAATGGAGTTGGGTCAGAATAGCAATTTTTGGCCTCTTGTGATTACTGCATCCTAGTGAACGCTAAAAAAGCCTGAAATTTGTTGTAAGTGTGAGGGGAATATGAAGGAGGCCTCCAGCCATCTTTTCACGTTTCCTTGCCATTTGTGCATTTTATTTTGCTACACCTCATAATCCAGCTCACAGTAGCTGCCCAGTGAACAAGCTCAAATACAGCTTAGAGCTCTCATGCAAGGGAAGGAATGCCGAGACTGACCTTGCATTGCAACAAGGACCACGGTGCCGTGCGCCTTGTAATATTGTGGTGATGGGCAACACCAGTGTCCTTAAATTTGAGTTTACCCTCAGGAGCAGATCCTGGACAGCAGGTTTTGCAGCAGGCTTTAAAGGGAATGGTAAGGGTGGCAAATACTCTGCTAGACAGAGATTTCTGCACAATTTACCTTTGGTACCTTCTCTGTCTTTCCCAGTACAGCTCAGGAAAGGTGTGAGGGAGAAGAAGGAGCTGCCTCATGGGAACCTGTCTGTCCCTGCCAGGGCTGTGAGCTGGGACAGTGGTTCCGCGGCTGAAGGAGCAACATGAGGATGCGTTTGTGGGGACAGGCACCAGCAAATTGTAGCTGGTCCTGCCTGTGCCCTGAGCCACTTTGAGTCCTGAAGTCAGAAGTGCAGTGCAGTGGTGTGGGTAACGCAGCCTGTCTCTCCCTGTCAGCTTCCACCCAATACAGACTGTTTTTCTGGAGTTAGTTACTCGGAGGAAAAAAAGCCTCTTAAAAAGTCCTTAAATCTGTGTCCAGAGATAGGAATTACACTAGTGCACAAGTTAGTCTGCCTCAGGAACTGGGCAATGATCTAAATCAGTCCAACATAGAGCAAAAAAAATATGCAGTGGAAAAAAAACCCCACAAAAGAACATTTTTTTTTTTTTCCTGAGCAAAGAGTCCAAGATACCAATAACATTTAACCTTCTCTCCTCTTCTGTAAATATCTCTCCCCTGAAAACCCAGACAATGGTTTAAACCCAACTGTTTGGTCCAGCAGAGCTCCAGAGACATCCTGCTGTTCTAAAATGGTTACTGTGAAAGAGGATGGCAATAAGTCTTATAAAAATTCCCTGTGATACCATTTGGGAGTCAATTTAGTATGCAAGGAGTATCTTGGAGCAGGATAGAAGGTTTCCCATTTTTCATTCTCCTCTGTGATATTGTCTGTGTGGGAGGCAGCTGTTGGAAGGCCTGCAGGAGCTTGAGAATTTGACTGAGAGCCATAAAGTTGCACAAACACTTTCAAAAGCTTTGTACAGTTTCCACTGGAATCTGGGCTGCAAGTTTATGACGAAACCAGAAAACTTTGTCTGCTTATTATCTTTTTTGATGTGAATATTTTGATGTGAATATTTTGATGTGAATGTTTTGGAATATCTAATTTGAAATATTAAAATACATCTGGAAAAAGGAAGAGGTATAAATACTTTCCTGGAATCAACCCCCACGCAAGAAATTAATTACAGAAAAGAATTCTCTGCAACAGCTATCCACAAGTCTGTTTGCATCTAGGGCTGCTGTTGGTTGCCATTCAGAGGTACTTTCAAACTGTTTTGCGCTACTGTGTTAATTAAGATGATGTTTTCATTAGTTTCAGTTCACATACTATTTTAATCTAGATTTTTGAAGGAAGGCATTTTAGCAGATAATGGAATGTGGGCAGCACAGTGGAGGCTACAGGGAGCTCATTACCCTTTTCTCAATTCATTGTAGTTTCATCAGTCATTAATTCCACTTTAAGCTTCCCTGTTGTTAGAATGTACATTGCAAGTGACTTTATTTTTCGTATTCAACAATGTGCCACTTTCCATACATAATACAAAGACAGAATGCAATTATTGGCAGCATTAGAATACTTCAAAAGGTTTAAAGATGTGGAAGAAGGCTCCCGGAGGAGGGTGTGTTTGAGAGTGTTCGAGACAGCAACACAAATAACCTTGTAAGGCTGAAGAAAAAAGCAGAGAAGAAAAGGGATGATGTTGAACTTGCTCCCTTGTATATCACAAAGTCATGGAGCGAGTTAGGTTGGAAAAGGCCTCTCTAGTCCACGTCCCTGCTTAAAGCAGGGCTAACTTCAGTGTTAGGTCACGTTGCTCAGGGCATTTTCCAATTGAGTTTTGAATATCTCCAATGATGGAGATTCACTAGCCTTCGAGGACACTGAATCCAGGCTTTGACTACCCTCATGGCGGTAAGACTTACTTATATCTAGTAGGAATTTTCTTTGTGGCAACTAGCATCTATTACCCCTTGTCCTATTGCTGTTCACCTCTGAGAAAAGTTTTAGGGCATTTTCTCTCTATAACCACCCCATTAGGTAGTTAAAGACGGTAATGAGATCGTCCCTTAAATCCTCTCTCTTTTCCACGCTGAACCAACCCAGCTTTTTCAGCATCTCATGGTACTTCATGTGCTCCAGGCCCTGGAGCGTTGTGGTGGCCATCTGCTGTACTCTGGTATGTCTGTGTCCCCCTCGTGTATGGGAGCCCCAGGTGAGACACAGTACTCCATATGCTGTCTTACAAGTGCCAAACAGAGAGGAAAAATCACTTCCCTTGACTTGCAGTCTGCGCTTTTGCCCAGTATTTGGTCACTTTCATTTGCTGCAGAGGTGCAGTGCTTACTTGTGCTCAATTTGCCCACCAGAGCCCATGGGTCCTTCCTTGTGGAGCTGCTTTGCAGCTGGTTGGCCTCTAGCCTGTGCCACCGTGCAGGTTATTCCTTCCCATGTACTGGGATTCACATTTGCTGAACTCCGGGAAATTTCTGCCAGCTCATTTCTCCAGTCTGTTAAGTTCTCCCAAATGGCAGCCCTCCACCATATTGACTTCCCTCCCTTCTCTCCTCTTCTTCTCTCATTTGGTATCATCTGCGAAACTGCTGATTGGAGTCCATGCTTTTGCCCAGGTTGTTAATATAAATGTAAAACACTACTGGCTTTAATGTCAACCCCTGAGCAGCGGACCTCCAGGTGTACTTTTAATGTCTCACTACTACTCCCTGTGCCTAACAACTCGGACAGCCCTCCACTCACCTTTTACACAACCCATCTGGTCCATTTGTCACCAATGTCACTCTATAAATCATGGGACACCTGCCAAAATCTTTGCTAAATGAACATCCACTGCTCTTTTCTTGTCTGCTTATCATAGAAGGCAATCAGATTTGTCAGGTTAAATTTGCTCCTGGCAAATCTGTGCTCGCTAATCCCAAACTTCCACCTGTCCTACATGAGGCTGGAATTTCCTTCAAGGATATACTCCATAA
>VFFE01009099.1:21235-47477 GCA_008921705.1 Burhinus oedicnemus
CCTCAGCCTTTCCTCATCAGAAAGATGTTCCAGTCCCCTAATGATCTTTGTAGCCCTCTGCTGTACCCTCTCCAGCAGTTCCCTGTCCTTCTTGAACAGGGGAGCCCAGAACTGGACACAGTACTCCAGGTGCAGTCTCACCAGGGCAGAGTAGAGGGGGAGGATAACCTCCCACGACCTGCTTGCCACATACCTCTTGATGCACGCCAGGATGCCACTGGCCTTCTTGGCCACAAGGGCACATTGGTGGCTCATGGTCATCCTGTTGTCCACCAGGACTCCCAGGTCCCTTTCCACAGAGCTGCTTTCCAGCAGGTCAGCCCCTAACCTGTACTGGTGCATGGGGTTATTCCTCCCCAACTGCAGTACCTTACATTTGGCCTTGTTGAACTTCATGAGGTTTCTCTCTGCCCAACTCTCCAGCCTGTCCATGTCTCACTGGATGGCAGCACAACCTTCCGGTGCGTCAGTTACTCCTCCCAGTTTTGTGTCATCAGCAAACTTGCTGATGGTACACTCTATCCCTTCATCCAGGTCATTGATGAATATGTTGAACAGGACTGGACCCCGTACTGACCCCTGGGAACATCACTTCTCACAGACCTCCAACTAGACTCTGTGCCACTAATTACAATGCTTTGAGCTCTATCTGCCAGCCAGTTTTCAATCCACCCTACCATCCATTCATCCAACCCACACTTCCTAAGCTTGCCTATGAGGATGCTGTGGGAGACAGTGTCAAAAGCCTTGCTGAAATCAAGGTAGACAACATCCACTGCCCTTCCCTCATCTATCTGTCCAGTCACGCCATCGTAACAGGCTATCAGAGTAGTCAGACATGACTTCCCCTTGGTGAATCCACATTGGCTACTTGTGATAACCTTCTTTTCCTCCAGGTGCTTTGAGATGACACCCAGAACGAGCTGTTCCATCATCTTTCCAGGGATGGAGGTGAGGCTGACTGGCCTGTGGTTTCCCAGGTCTTCCATCTTGCCCTTTTGGAAGAGTGGAGTGACATTGGCTTTGCTCCAGTCTTCAGGCACCTCGCCTGTTTTCAATGACCTTTCAAAGATGATGGAAAGCGGCCCAGCAATGACTTCTGCCAGCTCCCTCAGCACTCGCAGGTGCATCCCATCAGGACCCATGGACTTGTGGATGTCCAGTTTACTTAACTGACCTCTAACTGCAATAGAAGTTATTGTGTAAGGGAAATGTGCTAGAGGGCCACCTCCCTCTGATGGAGTTGTGTAAGTACACTCAGGCTATCTACATATGACACTTGTCTAGCCTGTTTTCTAAAGTTCCTATAAGAGGAAGATTCAGCAGCTTCTCTAGGTGGTTTGAAAAAGATTTTTAAAATTTTGATATAACATTGCCGTCTTCCATGCTTCACTGGTAACCAAGGAGAAATCAGATCTGTTGACTTGGCTTTTCTCTGAATGATATCTCCTGCTTTTGTATAGCAGATGCCACAGACTCCACATCTTTTCTGAACTGCTGTGATTTTACTGATACACTGTGTTTGATCATATTTGTATTCTGGGCTCTGTATAGGATACTCTTTTGGTGAAAATTAGCAGTTCCCAATGTGTTTAATTTCATAGAATCATAGAGTCATAGAATCATAGAATGGTTAGAGTTGGAAGGGACCATAAAGATCATCCAGTTCTACCCCGTGCTATGGGCAGGGATACCTCCCACAAGACCAGGTTGCTCAAAGCCCCATCCAACCTGGCCTTGAACACTTCCAGGGATGGGGAATCCACAACTTCCCTGGCCAGCCTGTTCCAGTACCCCACCACCCTCACAGTAAAGAATTTCTTCCTAATATCTAACCTACATCTACCCTCTTTTAGTTCAAAACCATTACCCCTCATCCTATTGCTACACTACCTGATAAAAAGTCCCTCACCATCTTTCCTGTAGGCCCCCTTCAGATACTGGAAGGCTGCTATAAGGTCTCCCTGGAGCCTTCTCTTCTCCAGGCTGAACAACCCCAACTCTCTCAGCCTGTCCTCATAGTAGAGGTGCTCCAGCCCTCTGATCATCTTCGTGGCCCTCTTCTGGACCTGCTCCAACAGGTCCATGTCCTTCTTATGTTGGGGGCCCCAGAGCTGGACGCAGTACTCCAGGTGGGGTCTCACGAGAGCGGAGTTGCTTTTTTTAGCTACACTTGTCTCTCTGTGTCTTAAGAAAAATGCTTAAAAATCCTTTTCTGTGTTTAGAACACATATCTCATTTACTTTTTGGTATACTGGAGTGTAAATGTTGCACAATAACATAGCCTTTTCTCCATTGCCTGTGCAGTTGCCTAAACAGGGACATTTCCTGTAGTTGTGCCGATTGCTGTTACTGGCATTGCTTCCTGCTTTCCACCCTTTGCGAAATACATCAAATGCATCTGCTTCCCAATTTTGCTTACAGATACTTATCAATACATCTTCTTGGCTTTTCTCTAGGGTTCTTTGTAACTGTTTCTTTTGCTGCTTGTTATATGCATATCTGTATATATATATTGACTTCAGTAGTTTCAAATTCAACCCAGTAGATCTCACGGACTTGTTTTTTAATAGTTATAACCTGCCTGGTTTTTAATAAGAAAGTCTTTTATGACCCCATCTTCAGCAGAAAGGGTCCTTAAATTTGTCTCTTTCATTTCATATCTTCTTGATTGCAGTTTTTTAATAAGTAATGCACAGTGCTTGAGACTTGCTATGGATCTGTAAACTAATTTCCATCTTTGCTGAGTTTTTGTATTAATTTTCACAGAATACATTGCATTCAAAGGATGAAGAAAAAATAAATAAATGAGACTTTCTTCAAACAACTGGCAGAAGCCTCATGTTCACAAGCCCTAGACCTCATGGTGGACTTAAGCCACCACGATATCTGCTGGAAAGGCCATGCAGCAGGGCACAAGCAATCCAGCAGGTTTCTGGAGGGCACTGATGACAGCTTCTTGACACAGGTGACTGAGAAGCTGATGAGTTGGGAGACACTCTGCTGAACCTCATGCTTACAGGCAAGGAGATAGCGCTGGAGGATGTGAAGTTTGGCAGAAACCTTGATGACACTGATTGTGTGATGGTGAAAGTCAGGATTATGAAAGGAGGGAACAAGTCAAAAAGCAGGACCACAACCGCAGACTTCAGTAGAACAGACTTTGACCTCTTCAGGGACCAGGGCCTTGTCCCGCCCAGTTTGAAAATCTCAAAAGCCGAAGATTCTCTAAGCACCACTCTCCCTGTGAATGTCTTTTTCCCCTCTTCCATCGTCCTATCTTCTGGCCTTTCACAGTGCAGCTCCTGGATCGTCCTGTCTCTCTTCAGCACCTAAACACTTTCACTGAACTGTTGAAGTCAATTAACTTGTTGTGCTCAGCCATGTACAGACACAGCTCTTAATTTCAGAGACCTGTTCAGGTTTCCTGTTTTGTGGGGCTTTTATTCTCTCCAGTGAACGTTTCAGTACTGCGGGTCAAAGTGGTCATAAGGCTGCTGGGGAGAGGCAAGGATGAAACAAGGCCACAGCTGGTGTTATTGTGAGCCCGTTCTGTCTGGGGTCAGTGTACAGGGAGTGTCAATATGCACCTTGGAATTAAATGCATGGCCACATACCAGGAGACCTTTGTTTTCCTCACCCACGAATGGTGTTCTACATAGTAATGAGCAAAAGTGGAGACCAGTGAAGATTTTTGACTTGGAATTAACCAGTTCCAGAAGTAGCATAAACAATGATGACTTAGATGGACATAAAAACCAGGCTGGGTTGCTCTTCATGAAGTCATAGGACTGGATAGCAATCACTGTAATGCAAGAAGGATGAAGAATAAGCAGAAGGAGCTGTAAATCTTAAAACAAGTTGTTAGTTACATTTACTTTGCAACAGATATGTAGGTATTTCAGAGAAACTGTGTTTAGCACGTTCTTTGAACATGCTTCTGAAGGACTTTGGTAAAGATGATTAACATAACTAGAATAAGGTGAACTTTGGTTAGATACTGACCACTAGAAAGAAATTATTTGCTTAACAACATCTAGACAAAGGTCAGGTTAGGTGAGAATGATCATGAAATGATATATTTATGATTCATAGGACTTGAAGAAAGATAAGTAGCAAAACAGTAACAATGGATTTCAAGTAGGAAGACTTCAACACTCACAAAATTGGTAGGTGTTGCCTGGGAGGCAAAGCTAATGGAATAGGGAATTTAAGAAAGCTGGCAGTTCCTTAAAGAAGAATATTAATAAAGCGCTCTCCTTGTGGAGGAGAGATAAGAATTCAGTAAGAGATCAGCTTGGCTAAATTATGAGCTTTTCATTGACTTCAAACACAGGAGGAAAAGATACAAAAAGTAGAAACTAGGTCAGGCTACTAAGGAGGAGAATAAAGGCATTGCAAGAGCTCTCAGTGACCTAATCAAAGAGGTCAAGGCATAAAGTGAGATGAAATAGCAAGGCACATTAGTTACAAGAAGTCCAAATGTTGACACTTAATAGACAGAAGATTTGGAGAATCCTAAAGCGATGAATGCTTTATTCTGTATTGATCTTCGCTTGCAATCAGGTGGATAGCACTATTAATACCAGTGCCTAAAGGAGTTAGATGCGAGCCTAAAGCAGGAGAGGAATATAGCAGAGGGAGTTTTCAAAATGATCATGCAAAGATTTTGTCAAGGCAATTTTAGCAGCCCTTAGTGGTTTTTTGTGTGTGGAGAGTGCTTTGAGATAAGTAAGATTACCGAGTGGATGTTGAAAGTGGATGGATGCTAGGGAAATATGGTCTAGAGGAAATGACTATAGACTGACTAATACTCTGAGAACAACATAGCACATAAGCATTTCATGTTGAAATGACGGATATTGTTAGTGAAGTTCTTCAGGGGTGTCCTATGAGTTTGGCTCTGCCCAGTGTTTTTGTTAGTGACCTATACAATGGAGAGGTTACTCAGATGAGAATCCCTATCAGTACTCTGCGACACAGATCATAATTAAAAATGGTCTTGACAGAATGGATGAGAGTATTATTTAATAGGGAATGACTATATTTATGTAGGAATAATCAAGTATGTAAATATAGGATGAACAGAAAACTATCTGGACATTCAGAGATGGGTGAAGAGGTTATGGAGGGCTTCAAACTAGACACGAATGATGGCAAGCTTTAGCAAACCAGTTAGTGTCACACGGAGCATGTTGAACAGGAGCACAGGCTGCAATGCAATGTAATTAATTCTTCGACGTAGCAAAAGGATGGTGTCAGATGGAGAATTTTGCCGTTTTTGGTGCTCCTCTTCAAGAAATAGATGACCTATTCTGTAGCTGAGAACAGCTAGAAATATGACCTACAAGGAAATATTGAAAGAAATGAGCTTGTTCAAGATAAAGAAAGAATGTTGAAAAGAACATAACCTCCACCTTATTTAATTTTGTTTTCCTTAATTTTTTCCTCTATTTTCCCTGTTTAAAGAAAAAAGAGAATATCTCATCGAATCATAAAACAGTTTGTGTTGGAAGGAACCTTTAAAGGACATCTAGTCTAATGCCCCTGCAATGAGCAGGGACACCTCCCACTAGACCAGGTTGCTCAGAGCCCCATCCAACCTGACCTTGAATGTTTCCAGGGATGGGGCATCTACCACCTCTCTGGACAACCTGGGCCGGTGTTTCACCACCCTCAGCGTAAAAAATTTCTTCCTTCTGTCTAGTCTAAATCTTCTATGTTTCGGTTTAAAACCATTTTATTTGCATGACTATTTGGAGACAGTGACCCTTCTTCTTACTAATGCCATACTGGTTTGTGAACAGAATGACATGAGGATGAAAAGGAATACTGTTGACAGTAATCGTTTGTTGTTGCTCTATCTTTAATTTCAGACACCTAGTCACCAAAAGAGGGATAATACCACATGGCATAGCTGACTGCTCACATTATACAGACAGCTAGTGAAATTCATATATAAGCCTTTGACTGAAAACTGTTTAACTCTGTATGTAATCTCACTTCACAATTGACAAGTGAGCAGAAAAATGAACGTCTTTGTGATCATTTGTTCATAATACAGACAAACCTGTCCACAGTATGAAATGAAATCAGTTTTACCATCTTCTGAGAATTTTTTAAAAAATGTTTGTTATGCTTCAGAATTAAATAAATCTGAAAAAACATCTTAAACAGGCAAAATATGATTGCTGTAGGTGGAAGCTGACCAGGGAGTTGGGACTAAGTTGTCTATCATCTGTCATCTACCAATTGTAGAGGGGGCATAGATGGCTCTTGTTAGACTCTGAGATGGTTTATGTTAAGACAGAGTTTGGTGTGTTCAATGGCACTGAAACTGTCTGTTAGGCAATATGTTTCAGCCTTGTGTATGCTCACTTCTCTAAAATATTTGTAGATAGAATTTCCTAGAAATAAATGATGCTGTAGGTTCATTAATACATGTGAACCCAAAGCCCCCAAAGACTGTTTGGCAACTAAAAAAACATCTGAGGAAATGAGGACAAGAGTGAGACTTTTCTTCCTAATAAATCTGTTCTCACAAGCAGTAAATACTTCTGATACCTGGGACGATTTTTTTCAGGACAAAGAGCATCATGTTTCAGTGTTTGAGATGGTTACACTTATATGTCATCTTTTCCAGTATACGGAATATAGCTATATTCTGTTGAGGAAGCTAGTTTGAGTACAATCAGAATGTGTAATCAATTTTTTTTGTTTCAATATTTGTTATTGCTTGTGGGAAGTTATGCATAATGCAACATGTGAGAATGCCTTTAACATCGCTGCTAAAGAAAATCCATTTTTTTAAAATCTCAGGATTTAATGAATGCAGGAATGTGTTATTCCTTGCAGTCATTATTTTGAAGATTATCCCAGGTTATTAGATTTGATTAAAGGATTTTACGCTTGGCTTGCTTGAGAGCTGAGGATTAAGCAATAAGGAGCTTTCTCCTGTGCTGTATCTTTGAGCTTATCATTTCAGTACTGCAGGGTTCTGATTACTTACCCATTTTTGTAAAACATACAGATTTTGCTCATTTACAGCTTTTTAGATCAGTCAGAGCTATTAAGCCTGCTAGGTGATATCCTGGCTGACAAGTCCTATTACAGGCTAGGTTTGCTTCTGTTGGCTTGACCAATGTATGTCCTTTGTCAATACAGAGCACTCAACCCATGTGGCATCTACAGGGACTTCAGTGACAGTGGGGATTGATCTCGCCTCCCTGTTAGCAAATACACAGAAGTTTTAGGATCAGAAGCTTTTTCGTTTAACTAATATGAAGGACGATGTTTTTCAGGTTCACACAGAGATAAGGATGGATGCTAAAATGGTTCGGGGGATGGATGGCTGGATTGTTTGTCTACGTTACTGTAGAACTACTCCTGATCTGCCTTTGCACAAGACCAGGTTTCACCTGGTGCTTTTTTCTAAAGAGTGTTTGGATGGAAAAGTGAGGAGTCCAGATGCTCACTTCACTGTTACAGTGGTTTCCAGGCAAGACAACAAATGCATTTCCACTGTACGGAGGCTGGGGTCAGAAGGTATAAGTGCATGTCTTCATGTCCCCTTTCTCAGGCAGTACAGAGGTGGTCAGAAGTGCATCAACGGAGTCACTGTGAATTACCCTCCTGAGGAGGAAAAAACATTCTGTACATGCTTCTGCCTCGCATGTACCGGCAGTTGGGGCTATAAGAGGTCTTCTCCAGGCCAATCTGTATGCCTGGCTGTTGTGATACTTTTGTGCTCACCCACGCAGTCTGTACTGGGAGTGTTCAGATGGGAATGCTGTCACTCACGTCCCCCCAAGCTAAAGCTGTGACAGTTTCAGTAGATGCCCTGCTGAAGGCATGTCTGCAGCCCAGTCTTTCCAAACTCTGTCAAATATCAGGTCAAAATCAAGTACGTGGGTTTATGACCTGTGTTGATCTTCAACACTACTGGATGCATCTCACATAAATATGACCTTTGTCCTCGGCAAATGACTATTCTTGTCCCTAGACAACTGCCTCAAGGTTAGAGCTCATGTTTTCCAGACACTTTCTTGTGATGGTCCTTCATCTCATTTCCAGTGTGGGATAAAGGACTTTGGAGTTTAGAAAAAACCAAAACCTCTATTTCTTCAACCTAACCTCCCACAGACAGATTGCCAACAGAGGTAGCCCAGCACAAAGCTCAGGCTGCTTTTTGATATTTCAACACCCTGCGTGCATCCGATTCCTCAGATGTTCTTTTAAGCGTGTGGGCTGGTGGTCATTTTAGTGTTAAACTTAAGTGTAGAGAAGCAGATAAATATAGTTGCTGAGCTTTCACAATCGTTAATGCATTTAATTGTTACTGTCCCATCTGACTGGATGTTCCCACTTTGGTCTTTGTCTTTGATTTTTTTTCCAGCTTTGACCTCTTTTCTATATCAAAGAGCTGAAAAACAGACACCATTCTTTTACTTTTTATTCCCTGAGGTCAGTTCATAACTTATTCAGCTTATTAATTGTGTGTTGCATCATGCTTGGCTTATCTTTCTTCAAACAACTCATTTGCAGAGTTGCAGTTCAATCTTGTTGCTAGGGTTCTGGTGTTAGCTCTCATTTAAAAGGACTTAAACCTAGGTTCAGCAGAAAAGTGTTTGTAGATAATAACCCATGCAAGCGCAGGGAAAGCTCTGGACTGCACAGCTGGAGTCAACTTCTAATACGTAAGGTGGTCCAGGTGGTGATGGGGGCATAGGAGGAGTAAGTTACAACAATGCCAGAGGAGAGGTGTGAAAGGGAGTCAAGACTTTTCTAATGCTGTTGATCATGTATATTCCTTTGCTTTTCTTACTTGCCGTTTCTTGCCAGGACCCTTTTTCATCTTTATATACTATCCTTGGTAGAGGCATTTTGACAGCTTAGATGGTACCAGGGTGCATGTTTCAACAGGTGCAAAATGTTCTGCTCAGCTGCTTTCCTCTCAGTTGTCCCTTTGTAAGTTTGGGAGAGATGGACCTGGGTAACCTGAGGGAACAGTGAACAAATTACAGTGACTAATAATTCAGAAACCCTTCCTGGCTGAAACACATCGTATTTGTTTTTGTTTTGGTATTGTTTTAATCAACAAATTAAACGTATTAAAATATGAACCATATTCAAATATTAAATGCCTAGCACAACTTTACGTAGATCCATTTCATTACTGTTCTTAGACCTCCAATGAAGAGTAATGATGGTAAATCATTAATATATATTCTGCCATTTTAAAAATTAAATCTGTGCCATGATGTGTTTTACTGTTTTATAGCTATTATATGAAGCCCCTTGGGATGTTCTCATAAAAGGTGTCCCATAAATTTTAGATAGCCTTGTACTGCATTATATTTTATTGCAATATTCCAGCTTTTCAAAAAAGCTCTAAGGCATAATTTTTTTTCTGAAGGCCTCCATGGGAGAAAGACATCAAAATTTGTGTTGGCAATTTCTAGTGAAAACACCTACCGTTTGCAATTGCCATCTCTGTTCTCAGTGACATATTGCCTTCTGTCATTTCCAATGGAAAAAGCTTAGGTGAAAAAGATACAAAGGGAGATAGAGCTGCAAGAATAAGGGGGATCTCTTTTGTATGTATTTCTTCTGTCTCTCATTACACGTCAGTTGGTTTCTCTCTGCTTGTTTTACCCTCCCACTGAGCTTTAGCATGCTTTCCTGCAGTTTAGCTACTTCTGTAAAGACAGACAAAGCCACAATCTAGAGGGGAGGACAGAGGCAGATGCTGGATGTGGTCCATGCACTCCCAACTCCTCATCATTGCCCCTCGGGGTAAGCAAGGCAACCCTGGGGCAGCATCCAAGCCTGGGGACATTGCCCCATAACCCCTCTTGGTAGGAACAGAGAGATGCTGATTTTGTGAAGCCTCTGAAGGCTTGTAGACCCTACAGAGGAGAGGAAGAATGGTCTCATGGATGCCAGCCTGAAATTTAGTACATGAGCTTAATCTCCATATATGCCACAATGCACTGGCTGTATATTGGTATAATATTGTAAGAGGGAAGGTTTTTAATGTTATTTTGGAGGTCTAAAGATGCAGATCCTCTGTGCGCTTTCAGTATGGGGATGCTGCAATGTTATGGGGTGCTTAAGCAATAGAAAATGGAGTTGGGTATGTGGAGGAGTCTCTGGGACAGATGTCATCTCACTCTGTGTGTACAGCACCCAAGGCAGTGGTGCCTGAAGGGAAGGGAGTCCTTCAGGAAAGCCGTACTGCCGGCGCCTGTGATTCTTGCATTCCAGAAACAGCAGCTGCTCTGGCTCCAGTCTCTGACAAGGAGGGATTAAAGAAACCTGGTGGCTCCAAATAGACTTTTGCAGACACTGGGGAATACAGAGGAACTTCCTCTACACTGGGAATACTTGTTGGCATCACATCACTTGTTTCTTAATGTGGAAATGAGTTTGTTGCTAGCGCTCTGCTTAAGGACTGAAATTAGTCTTTGCTTGAATTACTTTGCGGCATGCAGGAGGGAGATACGTTCCAGGTCTTTCAATTTCTTCAAGAGCCATCAATGCTTTTCTTTAAAACCTTACCTGCAATGATTCTCAGTCATCAATTAAAACGCTCCCCTAGTTTCCAAGTTAAGGTCAGAAAACATTAAAAATCAGATTTCTTAAAGCAAAAGATGCTTTCAAAAGGGTCTCATGAGTTTTCAAGCTCCTGATGTTTCTGAGCACTTGTCAGTCTCTTCAGTTATTTTTGGCAGAACCAGTGATGTGCCAGCTAACTCTGCCCATCGACAGCTCTCAGACAGTACAGGACATATCAGAGTTGCTGCCTCTGAGCGAATTGCTTAAGCAATAATATCTAAGTTGTGCCTTTTGAATGATGCATGTATCTTCTACCCCCTTCGACACCCGCTTCAGCTGTGATCTAATTCAAAGAGCAAACTAAAATCAGAAAAGGAAACAAGGTTTTTGAAACATGCTCACTTCTTGTAATTTTGCCTCCTGAGTTTTTCCCTTGTGGTCTGGTTTGGCTGTTGTATTAGGCGTGTCGCTGTTCCGAATGCCTCTGTGAGCCCATTTACGGTCCCACTATTTGCTACGCTTGATTCTGTTCATCATTATTTTCCATCCTTGTCAGCAATTTTAATCACAGCGATGAAACCAGATTAAAACCATTTAAATATGTTAATATGGTGACAGGCAATTGAATGGCTTCTTATAAATGATTCAAAATCAAACATGGCTTCCTGTGCCTCGCACAGCTGCACCTGATTAGCTTTGATATTTCTGCTTGTCAAATACATTATATTGCCACTTACTTTCTTTGTGGTCTGACTTACCCTTTTGATTGCTCTCAGTTTATTTAATATTCTTCCCAAATTGCATTCCTGCGTTTTTCGCATCACAAAGGTGGCTTTGTAAAACTGCACCACAAATTGCACCTAATTGCATTTCTTATGCATCATAACTTACCAGAAAAGCAGGTGATCAACCATGAACAATTAAACAACCACTGAAGGGCTTAAAAAGCTAAATCAGGAATTCTTGGCATCCATTTTCCAACTGGCAAGACTGGAGATTTAAATTCAAACTTTAGAAACCACTGACTGACGCGACATAGGAATACAATGGTACCACAGAGTTGCCAAATCTCCCGGTGAGGGCTTTCAGCACTACAACGAGATAGTTACAGGGCTGGTTTTATTGCCAAGCTTAATTTGGTCAGCTAGCAGTATGACTTCATTCCATGCTCCTGACTAACCTAATTATGGTAGCAAAACATCGTGCATTAGCAGTCTCCAGTGTAACCCTAAATGAAAAAGACAGCCCAGATCCCAGCAGAGAACCTGGCCTGTTTTATAATTCTGGCAGAGTTAGAGGGAATGGGAATAGAAAAGCAGCGTGCCTGTTTTGTGATTGCAGCAGAAATGCTTGTCCTACATGGAGTTACGTGGGGGATGCAGACTTTGCTAGAGCATGGAGCTTTCCTCAAGATGTTGTTTTCTTCAGTGTTTACAAACCAAGTTAGTAAAGAAACTGTTTGGAAATTCATCACAAAAAATTTGAAAATATTAGATTTTTTGGGGGTCTGGATGGCAGTGTTTAGAGAAAACTAATTTATGAAATCCTAGAGGGAAAGTTTTTCCAGATATTAACATTTCAGAAAAAGTAGGAAAGTCTGATTTGATGTATTGTCTTTTTTTGACATCTTCATGACCCCTGGCGTACTGCGCTGTGCTATTGCAAACCCATATGTTGGGCTGGGAGATGTATATATAAACACTTATTTGCAAGGGACTTTAAGTCCATGCACATTGTAGTCAGCAGTGGTTAGATCTCAGCCGCAGACATTTAAAGAAAATGCTGATCAGTCGTAGAGACCCTGGAGAATGAGCTCCAGAAGGAGATGCTTAGAAAATGTGACCAAAGTCTTCAGTTTGCTGAAAATAGGGAGAATGAGTTTTGCAGTACTCTAGGAGTTGGACAAGAAGCAGTGAGCTTAACCCACAGAAAGAGCAATTCAGGTTAGAATTACATTCAGGTTAGGAAAAAGCCTTTTTGGAAGAGCTTTGGAGCTGTGTGGGAGATGTACAATATCCATCGCCGGAGGTCCCTGAGAAGCACTCAGCTCAGCATTGCTTGGGATGATTAAGGCACAGCAAATCAGCTGGGATGTAGCCTACAGGTCTGCTAGAGTCCCTTGTTTTCTAATTACTGAGTCAAATGGGGTAATAATGAAGTATAAAACCAGAAAAAAACACAATAATTTATCATTTAAAATAAAATACTAACAAAAAAATAAAATAATATCTGGAAGGCCAGAAACTCTTCTTCCAAATGAATTCCTAATTCTAGACACTGGATAAAGAAATGGTAGATGAATTCCATGAGAAATGCGGAAAGTGTTGGAGAGATTAAACAACATGCATGTCATTCTTTTCTAAGCAGGATACCATTTGCATGCTTTGTATCAAAAAAAGTATTGTAAAACTGCAGTGCTTTGCAAAGTCTGTCTTCAGTCAAGCAAAAAAGTCTCTTACTGTCATGTACACCCAATATAGTCTCCTTGAAAGTGAGCTGGGAGAGAGTGTGACCTTCAGCAGAAGAAAAAGATTGTGTGTTGGGGGTACCTTGGGATGCCGTGTCTTGTTACATCACCATCTCATGCAACTAAGAAAGTTTTTCAAGAGGTAAACAAAATCCGACTCTTACAGGGATTTACAGTCCAGCATGATGAATCCTGTTTCCCACCCAAGCATGAGAATAATCTGGATGCCATTGTTACTACTCAGAAAATCAGGAGCTTGCTTAATGTAGGAGCAAGCGTCAAAACTGGGCAAATAATTTTACTGATTTTTTGCCCTGGTATGCATAAATACAGCCGATGAATCTATATGTGAAAGAATACAAGATTTGCCTCCAAGTTTAAAAAGCTAATGGAAATAAATCAGTGTATATAAAAACAAGAGAGAAATGTAATTAGTGCTTCTTAGTGCACTCTTCTTCAAATAAGAAACCTGCAGCAAAAACTACACCTGCAAGCAACTGGGTAATGTAAAGTGCCACTTACAGCCTTCGCTAACGGAGCTCTCAGTACATAAAATGATGAGCTCCTAGCCATAGGGTTTATTGAAGATGTTAAACAGTTCAAGGCACATGAACACAAGCTGAGCTGAACTTGGTGCTCAGCTTTGCCAAGCGATTTGCAAAAGGGAGATTTAAATGGGAGATGGCAGAAAGCTTCTGCCCTGGATCCTATCACCCTCCCCAGCCAGGGCAAGGCTCTTCTTCGGAGTGCATTTTCTAGTGTTTGTCTATACGTAATCTGTGATTGAAAGGGACAGATCTGAAGATAATTACATGTTGTTTTAAACATAGCTTTCAATCAATGCAAAATTAGTGTTGGGTGCTGAAATGCTTTTATTCCTTTGTTGGATTATTATTGTCTCGCTGAGTTGGACCAGCCAGGAGATGTTTGCTCTTTTTGTTACATAGATCTATTCTGTGGTATTCTGTGATTAGAGCAGGAGGAAGGCTTCCTTTCAAAATCTGCCAGAAATCTTAATGTAAATGGACTTGAAAACCATCATTCCTTTTGTCATCTTTTCGCTGACGCCCCCCCCTCCGCCCCCTGAAATTCTCATCTTCAGCTTTGAATTTTTTTACTTCATTTTCATCTATTTATATTCCAACCTGTAGCCTCAATAACACAAAATATTGATATTTTATTTCTTTCCTGTTATTTCCCTTTTGTATGTCCCGAAGATTTAATGCCAGGACCCAGCTATGAAATGTGGCACTGGTTTAAATTCGGTTCCCTAAAAGATATAATTTGGTTGTGGTCTGCACAAGGCTGCTTTCTTGAGGTTCAGTTTCATAGAAGGTACCGTTGGAGGAAGCTCTTCCATCTCTGTGAATGAGCAGCACTAGGCAAAACAGTCTCAGTCTTGATTCCAGTCTTCAGGATGTTTTTAGTAAAAAGAAATAATAATTAAAAAGTGGTAAGAAGAACATATTTACAGAGCTATTAGTCAACATCCACAATAAAGTGCTTTCCCTAGCATCATTGGTAATAGCGTTCAGCTAATCCTTTGGAAGAGTTTTTATTGCTTATGCTCAATTCAATTTATTTTCCATTTTAACTTCTATTTATCTGTTTTTATGATAATGAAAGTTTGATCCACCATTCATCATTCCTGGTCTTAGTATGATCCATTTTTGAACATTTTAATCTGATTATACCAGTGATGTAGCTCAGGGAATTAGCACAACGAAGTGTGAGCTGCAGGACATTGTCTGGCTTTTCTTTTGGGTGCGTAATTTTTTTCAGGTGGTATTTCTATTTTTTTTAAATGAAAACAAATGAAATGATAATGCTGAAGTGGAATGGAGGAGAAGGGAGGATTAAGCACAAGGTTAAATGGGTTAATAACAGCCAGGCAGAGTAGTTGTGTGAGAGCTTATCAGCATTGCTCCCTCCCTGGATGTAGGAAGGAGCCTGGATGCTGTAACTGTTCAGGTGGGGACGGCTTCCCAGTGCTCCAGTGATTAATTTTTACTGGCTCTGTATAAAAACACAGAACTAGGAGAAACTTTAGAAAAGAAGATATGAGTAATGCTGTCAAAAGTGACAAGTGACAGAAGAGACCAGACCTGTTTTTGATGTTACATAGACTATCCAAATCCAATGACTTGTTGACTTTCAAGAAGAGTAAGACCTGAAGGGTGGTGGTTGTTGGCCAAGGTAGTTGTATTGATGAGTATTTGATAGGCAAAATGCAGGCAACTTATATTGGAGAAAAGAAGTTTCTGCTGCCATAGTTCATTCCTTTCCCTTGAGCAGCACAGTGGCAAAACTACATGTGCAACACAACCACACTGCAAAGCTTTTGTCAGCACAGCTGTTGGTCACAAATCACAGCCTACCCGGCGGCTGGGTGAAATGCGTATTGTAGCAACAGCTGGTGACAAAGATCTCTGCTACAGGGCTTGTCCCTCTAAAAAAACCCTCCTGCTTTAACAATTCTGGCAATACAAGCAACCCAGACCTTGCTTCGCTTATGCCAGTATAGATGTTATTAAAAGTTAATGTTAGTTAATTATGGAGCTATTTCATGATAAAGCTGCTCCACTAGGTTGTACTAGGAACTAGTTTACAAAGCTTGAGCAGAGACAAACTTGAGGCAGTTCTTAATATGGACATAGCTGAGCCAGTTCCCACCAGAACATTTTCAACCTTGCCAAAACCTTTCTTTGTTGTTCAGTCTTAATAGTGACATGCTATACAGGCACCAAGCTATAGATGTTTACGAGAATAGTATTGCACAACACAAGAACAATACAGGTTATTCATTACCCAGATAATACTAACAATGTGAGAATAATTAGTTTTTACATGTGGAAATTAAAATAATGGCCATTTCCCTGTAAAGCATCTTGTAACTTATTGCTGCACAGCCAGATCCTGGCCAGCTCAAATTGCCACTTTTCTCTGTGAAATAGTAAGTTCCAAATGTGACAAACTGTTTCCGTCAGATCATTTTTTTTCATTCATATTTGCACTTATTGTAGAGTTCTTGTGCATTTCTGTGCCTGTGCAGTGGATGTCAGGGGGCATTTTGCTGACAATCCCCAAACTGCCAGAGCAAGCTCCGTGGCAAACTCCCTTGTGTCAAGCACATGTGCAGGCACAGAGGTCTACTACTACTGGCTTCCCACCAGGCAAGATGCATTAAAGGCATTATTGGACAAGGCTTTAAGATTCTTTTTGCATCAAACTATTTATGGTATCAAGGCTACAAACCCAGTAGAGATTTTTTACAGTCATTATCCCCAAGTCTACCCTAAAGCCCTTGCCCTGCAGCACAGGGATTTGAAAAACATACAAATCACCCGGATGACGGTGACAACCCATCTCAAGGTCAGCTAACACATTCCTAACCTGGAAAAAATGTGAGGGTAGAGTGATTTATCTTCAATTCCCCCTCCACAGATCAGATTAACTTGAATTGCATCATGTTTGTTGCAGGTTATGAGTTGCCTGTTCAGAGCTGGGAAGCTTGGCAGCGTGTCTGTGTGTTCAAATCCTCCTGTCAAAACCAGACTCGAGATCAGTTCAGGCATGGAAAAGGTGGAAATCTTGGTAAGATCCATGTAAAGAGGACAAAGGAGCGAGAAAAGAAAGGAGTGAGTCAGCAGACATATCTGTGAGAGCAGGAAGCTGCTCTGAACATCAAGGCAGGGGATCTGCTTCAACAGGGTCAGTGCAGTGAAGCTGCAGGTGTTGAGTAGAAATTTGGGGGTTGTGAGTTGGGTGGAGCATAGGGGCATGAAGAAACAGCACGAAAAGAGATTGTATTGTAGGCAGATTTATGTAGGATCTTTAAAGAAAAAGGTGGGAGGTCTGGACTTGATCTATTAGGAAAGACTGCCTGGATTCAGTTGGACAAACAGTAGAAGGGAGATTTATGGACCTCTCTGGGCAACGTTCAAGACTGTGGCTTGTTGTGTGTCACTCCAGCCAGTCCTGTTTCCCCCGACCATCATATAAGGAAATATGGAGCTGCTAGCAAGGTAATGGAGAGAGGCCAGAGCACAGAGAAGGTGGAGGGCAGCTGGGGTAAGGCTGATGTAAGTGTGGATAATGGAAAAGGCAATAATAGAGCTGCTGAGATCCCTGAGCCAGCTAATCAACATCTTTTTTGTAAAGCTAAAAGCTCTTAAAGAACGGTCTCCATTTGATGGGTAAGAGGAGGGAATCTTGCAAACTGATTATCTTTCCAAAAGAGGACTAAATGTTCGTACAAAGGCAGAATTATGTCCCAGCTCTTCTGCCACGAGCTATTGAACTTACAGTGAAATGTGAAAGTGCCATTTTTGGACAGATTGCATTATTGAAACAACCGCAGCTATTAGCAAAACTTAAGTCACTGTGAGATACACTTATCCTATGGAAAAAATGTGCTGCAATATAAAAGGTACGTTCATTTGACATTCTTGATATCTAATGGCTTTGAAACTGCTTTTGATAGAACAGTGCAAGGTGGTGTGTGTGAACAAGAAAAAATGCTTTTGTGTATATATTAACTGTGAAATGCCTTAGGGATCATAAAGAAAACAGTTTTCCTTTGGTAGGCAGTTCTTGCTGTCCTTCTGTGTTGGCTTCTTCCTCCATTGTCATGTTGTCATGAACAGGATGGAAAACATAAGTTAGGTGATCAGACAACTTGCATTCCATCTCTGTCACATTTCATTTCTCAGTAGCAATGTCCCACCCGGGACATGACAGAGGACACAGGTACCTCAACCCAAATTTTCAGAGTCATTTTGTTCAAATGGAAAAAAAAAATAAATTTCTAAAATAACGTTATTATAATATCACATTGTTTCCGTAAAGAGGGAACAAAGCATTTTCATCCCTGTGTGAGAGATGTGTACCCAGCTCTGCCTCCAAATTTGCCACAGCGGATGGCTTGTTGGGGTCGGGCAGGAGAAGCTGCCTTGGGCAGGTAGGGAGGCTCGGTCTGCCTGGAACGCTACATGGGGGGTCACAATAACAGCACGTGTGGAAACGTTGTGGTTATTAGGTCTGGCCCTGGGACTGTCCAATAATTCTGCTACTGCAAATAACATTTCCATGGTTTCAAGTCCTTGCCTATTGACTCCTTAAATTATTTAAAACCCGAGGTTTTTAGGCTGCATTTCTATTTCACAGGAATGCCACTGTTCTCCATAAACAGACTTCACAGCATGGACAATGTAAAGAGCTTGATTAGTTTTCCTCTTGTTTCTGCTGCGTTTTGTGTCAGATTCTCTTCCTGCATGGCTGTTATGTGCAGTTAGGAGCATTGTAGTGGAATATTAATTGAATTGTAAAGACTGTTTCCACCGGATTAAAAAAAATTGGAACATTAGACTCAGGTTCTGCTTAAAAATAAAATTCACTGTAAATGTTAAATTTTAATGGATAATTTCTGTGATAATTGAGGGGAAAGAGTCAGCAAAGCTCACAAAAAATTGGAACATTAGACTCAGGTTCTGCTTAAAAATAAAATTCACTGTAAATGTTAAATTTTAATGGATAATTTCTGTGATAATTGAGGGGAAAGAGTCAGCAAAGCTCACAACATGTCTGAACCCCATTGCATTTGCCTGTCCTTCTTACAATGCAATAATATGATTGCTATGAAAAAACAGGTTAACTAACCAGCAGGAAGGAAGCATGGAAGTATCCAATCTTGTAAGTAAAGAGAAATCTCAATAACTCAGATTAAATGAGCTGGAGATGATAGGCGTCTTCTGGACTGAGTATGTGGAAATATTAGCAGTTGCCTGAGCTTAATGGTATTGCAGCATCCCAGTCTTCGTCAATATATCCCAATGAATCCCGAGATCAATACTTGTTTTGCATACTTGCAAGGCTGAATGATTAATTTAGCAGACAAATATAACAGAATGACAATTCCATACCAGAGACCTTTAGAGGAGCAACATAATTCCCTTTGCGGTAGAGTTGGAGTCCCGCGTGTTTTGTTACGTCTGGTTTCCAGACAGTGCTGCTGAGGTGCCTGCTCGATCGGTCAAACAAAAGGGATTTGGTGAGGGACTGTGTGACCTCTCTCTTCTGGTATTTCTACTGGATGTGGAAGATGGGACAGGGGTTATCATCTCAGTGCACTGCCTGCTGAATCCTTCTCTGGAGCAAATGGTCTTGCTCAGAAATTCCTGTACCACCTTCAGGCTTTTTTTGCACAGTTTTCAACATGTTACTCAGTCGTTGTTTAGCTGTCTCTTGAGATGGAAAGTCCAGCATTTTACTATATTTATGAGTATTTTATACTCCCCATTCAAAATATGCTCCTTATTTATCATCTGAAATGATACTGCCTCATTCTAGCTTATACATCTCAATCTACTTTCAGAAATCTTTTTTCTCTGCGGGACACAAGGCTGACAGCCACTCTCTGTGAACCAAGCTAAAACCACATGAGAATCCCCGAACTAAGTAATTTCAGCTATGCCCACTGAACTCCTCACAGTCAGCCTTGTGTCTGCTGTTGAGCTGGTGTATACGACACATCCTTGAGTGCTCAGTTCACCTTGGTTCTCAGAGTTGGCTGCCTTGACTTTCTACAGCTTTCAGTAGGTGACAGGGTTGAATCTTCCTCCAGAAACCCATTTAGAGCCCTTTCCCTTTTTCAGTCTTTTACATGGGACTTTGTTCTCACATAACATCACCTTCTTGGAGATGTTGTCCATGCCAGGCTGTCAGATGCTGCTATTGCTCCTTCTGCACCACCTCTTCCCCTGGGCTGCTTCTCAGCATCTCTGCTGTCAAATATGGCTTCCCTGGACTCTGTTATGGACTTTGAAGTACAGACTGAATGCTATCAAGCAGAAGCTGTTTGACACTGAAGCGTGTAATGAAATGATGACGGGGAAGCTGTGTTTGTTGTTGCTTTCATCCCCTGCTTGCGTGGCTGTAACCATTAGAAGATGTACTTCTCGGTATAGAAATTTTAGGTACTTAAGTGACATCCAGCTTCCAAGAGGAGAAGTGGAAGTGGTGGGATTTGAGCCATGCACTATGGTAAGTTCTGCATAGATGTGAGGACACAGCAGCGTTCACGTGTATGCATTACCTCTGGAGTCTGGGTGGAGGATGTTGGCTTGCACTTTGGCAGAAACAGATTCACATCCCAGCCTTGCCTGGATGGTAACAGCACTTTCCTGTCCTTGTCATCCTGAATCTGGTAGAATGAGGGCTGAATTTATCTCTTCAGGCATCCAGCTCCACTAATAACTGTTTTCCACCCCCAGCCTCTGGTGTGGGTTGCAGGAAAGTGCAGAACTTCTGTCAAATTTTCTGTCTGATCAGTTCAATACAGAGGAGATATTATAAACAGTTCATTTCCCAGGTACATGGAGTAGTGGAAATAGTACTTTCTAATTAGAGATGGAATTACCGCTTAGGTAGCCAGACAGGCATTTATGCCATACAGGCATAAATCAGCTGGAGATACAAGCCTGAAGTGGTTTGGTGGGTTGAAAATATAAAGAAGAGCTCTTAGAGCTTTTCTAAATAGCCTGTATTTAGTTAAGAAATCACATGAAATACTGAAGGGGATATGCTTTAGACAAACACTAATTATTCAGCTTGATGCAGGAGTATCTTCAATAAAGGCAAGACATTCTTTGGCCAGCTGATACAGGAGATAAGAGTTGATGTTATAATCGGTCTCATATGCTGTTACAATCCACAAATACTGCAGGGAGAGGGGGAAGAATCTGATATGAAATTTGTTCTGGGAGACAGCTGAACCCATGAACGTCAAAACTTAAGGAAAACAATCAAGAGTTTAATTCAAAATCGGAAAAACATTTCCATTTAAAACACTGGGCTTTTTCATGCCTCTCTGTCTCCAGTTAGCTGCTGTAACTTTATCGAGAAATACTTACCACAGGTCACGTCTCTATCACTTTCTTAGTAGATTATTTCTTCCAGAAATGGCACTATTGTGAGCCACTGCCCCAGTGACCTGCTCTGTGGATAGGTCCCAGTGAAATCAGGATGTGTCTATGGAGGAAGGTAGGAACAAGAACATCCATGGAATTGGTCCCAAATATTTGAGGATTAAAATAGACTTCTAATCAGAAGTATTATGTCACTTATGACCATAATTCCCTCGCTGTTGTCCATGTCTCCTGCACGTATCTTGCCAATGAAACCGAAGGTGAGGGGGTTTTTGTGCGTGTATAGGTTTTATTTAGTGCAGCGTAGGGTACAGCAGCACCTAAGGGTTGAAACAGCTCATGGGCTCTCCTGTGTGTAGGCTGAGACAGGAAAGAGTTGTTCTGTGTTTTTTCAGTGCTCACTGGCAGAAAATACTTTCTTGCAAGTTGCCTAGAGCCATTAGCATTTCAATTGTATTAATATGCTTCCTTCATGCATGTAATCACAGCCGTTGCCACTGCTCCTCTTAGATTTCGAGAGGAAATAATTATCAAAGGGGAGAAGGTGACCTCAAGGTCATGTTTCTATCTAAGTACTTCATATTTCAGACACTAGCAGTGACACAAGCCCTGGGACCTCCCCCATGAGCCTCACCTGCCTAAAAAGAGGTGTCTCGTTGGTGAAGAGTAGCATATCCACACGTGTCCTCCATATAAGAAGTTCAGACATCTGGCTTGACCTTGTCACTTCCAGATGGTTCCTTTGGGGTTTAATGAACCCTTCCTTTACTGATTAAAAGGAATTTTCTCTGCTCCAAAAAAACGTGGCTTTCAAAGTGTTGGCAAGTTGGTTGCCAACGGGACTTCTCTATGCCCCCTACAAGTCAGTCAGACTAGAACTTGCAGTTTTATATACTTATGTATTTAAAAAGAAAT
Source organism: Burhinus oedicnemus (assembly GCA_008921705.1). Classification (NCBI taxonomy): domain Eukaryota; kingdom Metazoa; phylum Chordata; class Aves; order Charadriiformes; family Burhinidae; genus Burhinus; species Burhinus oedicnemus. The sequence continues at coordinate 43,100 of VFFE01009099.1, forward strand.
GTACAGGTAAATAAAACAGTATGACACTGGGCTTGATTCTCCTGTTTGGGGCTTTGCCCTGTTCTTTAAATCTGTGGATAGAGGGAGCAAACTTTGTTATTCTAAAACGCACTCAGCTCTTGCCTTTCAATGTGTAAAAAAAAAAAAAAAAGACATACAGAGCAAAGTAAAATTCAGTCCCTTAAACCTGCTGTATGGGTATGAAATAGTCTCAGTTCCATATATGACTGCAGCTCGTTAGCTGTGCTGCACAAAAGGGCGTGATTGCCTGTTTTTCTGATGCCGTGAAAACCTCCTCCTTTTTCTATAATACTTCAGCTGTACCTTCCCTGGGCAGTTGCCTGTCAACTGCTGTGCCCATTGGCTTGTAAATATTTTTCTCTTTATACATCAATCAGAGGGGAGGGAGTTTTTGGGAGAAAAAAATGCCAGATGGAATTTTTGGTAGCTTTTTCTGGACTTTTCTGAGCCAATGTCTTTCTCCCTTCCCTTCAACTGAGAATCAGTGAAGGTTGCCTTGAAGAACTACTGTTGTTTACACTTACCCATGTGGAATAGCAGGACTTGAAACTTCATTGGTTTTACTATCCTTGTGCTCTGAGAGACGTGCTGTGAGGATAGGGACTCGACATAACATTTCTTTTCCTGTCATCTCTGACGATGCAGATGCACAAACAAGGTTCTAGCTGTTTACTTGCATGTTAATTTTAAGCTTAATTAGTAACACAAGGGGTGCGGGGAATTAGTGTTTGACAAATGGAAAAAGACACGTTTGGTTGAAAAATGAAGCAACGTTATTTTTAGGCTCCTAAGAGGCTGTTGCAAACTATGAAGAGAAAAGGAAAACAAAGTTGAACTATAGGAAAAGTACTTGAGAGTATGTCCTTTCAAGTACTCTTCCTCTAATTTAAAAGGCTAATGATTGCAAATATAAAGAATGCAGCAAATTTATCCTGTATTTAATTTGCTACAGGAACAAGAGCCAGTTTGAACCTGGCTGTTCTTTCCCTGGGGAAGACAAGGGACTAAGTTACAAAGGAGGAAACGTTGTCTATAAACTCTGTGCTGGTTGTATCTTCCTCCTAAAAGCAGTGGAAGTACCTATCTGGTCAAGTTGTTCAACGGACAGAGATTTACATTTTAAAAGGTTTTAAGACATTTATACTCTTCCTAGAAGTTTCCTCACTTTTATTTTGAGGATCTTACCTCATCCATCAGCTATATTGAATCACTGTGGAGAGCCTGATGTGTTTTCTCTTAGAGGCCACATGTCTGAGGGCTTTCGGGTTTGTGACGGTGTCTTTGTGCCAAGGCTTTCTTGTCTTCTCCTCTTGGTGCTCTGCATGCATTCAAGACTTCTGCAAGTTCAATGGATTTCATAGAATAAAATTCATGCTTAGGAGGTTAGCTTCTACTTAAAAAACCTGTAACTCCACTAGACTGAATCTGCCTGTCCTACTCTTATTTCACTTTCTCTTGCACTGATCTATTTGTTCCCTTCTGTTAGCTACGTTCAACCCAAAGAAAATCTTTGGCAATTAAGAAAAGTAGATTTCTACTGAAGGATGTGCTTGGTCTCCCTGTGGCCAGCAGGTAAGTGAGGAGCTACAGGAATGGCCTGGGTAAGGATCCGACCTTCCCTTTCACACGGCTGACAGTCGGACACACCCCACTGCCCTGTACATATTGAGGGTGTAGAAATGGATCAGAGGAGCCTGAAAGCAGGGCTAACAAACCTTGGGTTGGGATTTAAATTAGGAAATAATGGAAAAGGGCATCCCATATAATTTTATTCACTGGCTCATTTGTGATTCCTGTAATCCATTGATGGCTTTATTCCAGCCTTGTGTTGGTCAAACAGTCAACAGAAGAGATTGTTTCCTCATCCCTATCTAGCCACCGCTGGGGCACAGGGAGAATGGCTTCACAGACCCCTGCCAATCTGCTTTACCCTTCATCTTTCCCCTTCCTGACTGAAAAGCAGCCTTTGTGAAGAATCTCGCCTGCTGTTATTTCTAAACTCTTTCTTAGACTGCAAAATGGCACCAAGGGTCTTATAAAAACAGAGAGTCAAGACCTGGTTTGGGGGTAAGAGGTGTGCACAAACACTAAGCAGCTGCATCACTTATTCAGGGGACAAGATTTAACACTGGCTCATGTTGTACAGTTGTTCCCCATGTATTTAGAGGCCATATCTCACTCTTTCCGGTTGTACATGCCACTAGCTCACCTGGAAACTTGGAGCAGCAAGATCAAAGTGCGTGAAGCAGCTCCATTGCACTTGCAAGGTACTTCAAAGTTTTGCGCCTCTGTTTTTGGGAAGACTGCAAGCTGTCAGTTGTACAACCTCAGCAAAACATGTCAGCTTTGCTCCGCAGCTTGCTTTTGATTTCTGAGAGACTCTGGAGGGCAAGCACTTGATTTAGAGTTGGAGGAAAAGACTGCAAAAGTTCAGCAGGAGCAGGTGAAGGGTGGGAATTACTGTGCAGCTCATGCATGAAAGCTAAGAGGTCACGGTTCCTGCAGCATTTAAGCTTTGAATGATTATCTCTTTGGCACAGTACTTTGCACAAGAAGCTTGTATCGGGTCCTCTCAGCAGCTGGAGATCCTTCTGTTTTTGTTTTGTTTAAAATGTCATTCAGCAACTCTGATAAGCAAGGGCACGTGGAGAAGGCACACTGTCACCTATAATGAAGGTCATGAGAAACAGCTCAGCACTTCTCATCACCAGAAGGGGCTCCTTCCACCACTGTCCTCCAACGGGATTCTCTTCTTAGTGCATTTGTGGTGTTGCGGGAGCACCATGCAGAGTTGCCCTGTGAGGCCTGTTTTCCTCTGTGTTGCCTGGTTTATTCCCAGGTGTTCCCCTCACCTGTGCTGACTCTGCAGGGAGAGGGAAGTACAACAGCACCTTCTGGTTTTACTGGTCCCTCGGAGACCTCTCGTAGGGGCATTAGGGACTTTTTCCATTTTCCCCACTCTACAGCTCTGTCATTGAAACGTCAATGGCCAACTATTGTTAACATTTTGTATAAGCAATGGTGTTCGGCATGTTTCTTCTTGCTTGTACAAAGAGTTGAAGAGTAAAGAGCGTGTCTCTGCCAGGTATCTACTCCTGTATCAATCTGCAGACCAGGACTGAAGTCCATGTGGGTTGTAAAACCTGTCATGTGGTTTTGTGGGTTTTTTTGGCATTTGTTTGTTTGGTTGGTTTTGGTTTTGTTTTGTTTCCCCTTAGAAAAATACAACTCCAATACTTGGCATCGGGCTGTCTTCTGTTCCTTGCTAAACGAGTGAGCAGTCAGAGAAATTCTGGTGTGGCTGGTAGGGAAGTGAATTTACTCTGGGGTTTCTGAGTGGAGCAGCTGGCCCTGCAAAGATCTATCTTCATTGCCCTGTATGAGCTGGTCTATACAATTTTAATTCTGCTGCTTTACATCTCCCCTAAGAAACCATTTGCTTTTCCTTGAAATAACAGAGAGTGCAATGGAAATTGGGTTGGTTCCCAAATGCCATCAGTCTTTTCTCCTGGTTTTGGGAGGGACTTTCAAAATCATTGACTAAAGTACAAGCAGGGTTAAATACATATTGTACACCTAGAAGCAGTCTACCTTTAATGTTTATACTATGATAACGATCTCTATTTCTCTTTTTTTAAAATCTGTTACAACTTTTCTTAGAGTTTCAAGCTCTTAGTGCGTTCTGTAGTTATTTATGGATAAATGTAGTATATGGCATATGTGGGGAAACAGCACCCTTCAGTAGCCCTCTGCTGAGTAGCTTAAAAGGAAAAAGCCCATTCCACATTTTAAATTTACCAGCTTTAATAAAAGTAAAAGGCATAGAGAGGTTTCTCCTTCCTCCTTCAGACTGAGCTGAAGCCAAATATTTTCTGTTTTCCACCAGGGACTAAGTGCAAGGATGCTCCGCGCTTCCTCAGCAAGGTTTCCTGAAATCACAGCGGAGCCTCTCCTTGTTGTGAATTCAAAAGGTATCAGCACAAACCCTGGTTCTCAAACCAGCACTCACTAATATTTTTCTCTCTTTATGAAGTCAGCTTTTTCTAGATCAAAGAGGCACTTTTCTAGATCTAAGAGGCATGTAAGGGTACATGTTCTGGTTATAGTGTTTGTGCACAGGTTATCTGATGTTGTTCCGAAAAGTTTCTGGACTACTGTTGCAATATTTTTATTCCAGTCTTTTATTTTTCCATTTCTTAACATTAGTAATTGTCCTGGCTAATTCAGTGAAATTTCAGAATGAAAACTATAAGCCTGTTCTCTTCTCCTGCAAAGAGAATGGTGGGCTTTTTGGGGTGTGTGTGTTTGTTTGTTTGGGGTTTGTTTTTTTTTTTTTTTTTTTTTTTAAATGTTCAAG
>VFFE01009099.1:50275-108150 GCA_008921705.1 Burhinus oedicnemus
TTTTAAAATGTCAAGATATAACTTTTTTTTTATTGGCAAAGTTTTGGGTCACAATCATCTTTTGAGTCCATGACTGTCATAACTGAGTTGAACCTGACAACTTTTTTTCAGTTTTCTGCAGCTGGATAATAATTCTATTGAGGTTCATGTAACAATTCAATCCCACTTCACCTGCTTTTGCCAGTCACTCATGCTCAAGTAAATCTTATTAATAAGACATAAGCTACAGGCATGTGCTGACTTTAACCCTTTTCTGCTTAAAATATAACTCCCACCCCTTTCCCTGTAGTATCAGCTTCCTGTTCTTTGTCCTGCTGCAGGTAATATACTGTATGCATTTAGTTTTCATGTTGATCTTTTTGCTGTACTTTCTTTATGCATTATTTTGTATATTTATTCTGCTGACCTGAATGAAATTATTATTGCAAAACTTCTCTGCTCAAGACTTTTTGCATGTTTATGAAAATTGTTCCCCTCAGAGAGACTCTTGTCTCCAATTTGCATGATGTCTTTCCCATTCACTTAAATTTTTCCCTTAGAAAAGGAATTTGTATCCTCTCTTAAGCTATACATTAAGATTTTTGTTCTGTTCCATCCATTTCAATTTGGAGAACAAAACCAAGATGACTCAACTTGATTCAGATGGAAAAAAGACAGTTTTTCAAATGCAGAGGATATTTCTGTATAGCTTGTTACTGAAACACATCCTTATTAATGACATTCTACTGTCTAGGAGCCCATATAGGGACTAAGTGCCCCGCATATCACAATATATGTGGAAACAACTATCGGTTTCCCTGCTGGTGAATGCGGTGTTATTTTCAGTGTTGTGCACTCATGCCTTTTCTTCAGAGTCTTTCCAAGTTATTTATGGAATAGGATTTTGACATACTTTTAGAAAAAGAAAAATGATATTTTCTTCTTTCTTCTTTCAGAGACTGTATCCTCCCTCGACGAAAACCTAGCTGTTGCAGTACTTGTCTTCATGTAGGAACTTGCCTCCTTGCTCTAGTTCTTATTTAAGGGGAGATTTGCTGGTTCTGCCTTGTCTAACCCAACAGTTCACGTGCCTCTTGCTAGGCTGGTTGGCTGCATTCCCATCTCCATATGTGATATTATAACGCTGCTTATCAAGATGGTAGATGAATATACTGGGTGTGTGGGATCTGAATAAAAATAATAACACATGGACGGATGGATTAATGAATTAAATTAAATTAATGAAATAACTTCTAGAATAATGATGTTTCCTGGTCTGCATTCTGTGTGACATTCCCCTAACAGAGAAGACATTATCATCACATATTTCCCTATTATCCCCAGACATCCCTCCTTTTCTTCTCATTGAGGTACTGTGTCACTTATTCCTGTGCAACTTCACAGTGGAAGTCCACACGGATCAGGAGCCAGAGCAGGGGATGATTGAGACTATGTGAGGTTTTGCCTAGTAGAAGGTCATGAGGTTCCCTGTGATGAGCGGGCTGAACTTCTCTGCTTCTTTGGAGAGCCAGTGTGTGCGTATGTGTTCATAGGCGTGTGTGAGAAAGGGCTGGCAACAGAACAGGATAGCAAAGCTTTCAGCTGATGTATGCTTTTTTTGGAGGAAATGACAGAAACAGCTAGGATTTTAATTTTGACAGTGTAGAAAATGATCGGAAAGAACCATCAGTTTAATGCTAAACACTCCATTGACCAATGTTAGAACAGAGTGGTCTTTCTAATCGCACCTTTCCCTGAGCCACTCCCCACTATCTTCTGACAGTACTGGACCTACACAGTTCATAGCTAATGGTCCTTCCTCTGAGCTCAGCAAAGCTGCTTTGTCCGTTGGTATACTGCCTTCCCTGGGGCAAAGTTAATTTGCATTCACTTTTGCTTTCCTGCACTGCTGTCTTTCCTTATCATGGAGGAGCCCTGGTACTTTTCCAGTGTCTCTTATTTAGGTGTGTTGAGGAGACCTCAACAGCACCTCTTCTTCCTAAATCTTCTGCTGTCACTGGTAGTACTTCGGAGGTAGACATAAATCAGGCCTAATAGCTTTTCTTTCTCTGTTGTAATACACCTGGCTCCATTAACTTCAGAAGATGAGGCCCCATCTTTCAAAAAGCATCACTACTTTGATGTGCTCAGGACTTGATGTGAAGGGCCTGGTGGGGAGGGAGGAGAGCCACATCCCACCTAACCTTCACACGCTGTTTCTTCCCTGAAAATGCTTGTGTGTACTGATGTTGATCATGAGCACAGGGCAACTCCAAACAAGGAGCACAGCATGAGCTGGAAAACAGCAATTTTAAATGAGAGACAATTTCCAGCACTCAGCAGCAGCCGTACCAGGTAACTCAAGGAGGCACCGCTCCCTTCCCATGCCATTGGCATCAAGGGCAGCCACTGTGCGGAGAGAGCCACAACGCAAATGAAACAAAAGGGTTGAACTGTCTCTCCCATGGACTCTGCTCCTACCTCCCTATATGACAACCGGCCTCAAGACTCACTTTGCCTTCCAGTCTCCCAGTGTACATGAGGGCTCTTTCTTGCTTCTCCCCATTTTATACCCAGGACTAGTCCTGAAAAGTTTAGGAGATGAATGTGGGCCTCCTGGTTCAAAAGTGGCTACTGATTTTGCTGGGCTGGTGTCCTTTGTTTGTTTTTCTCCAGACATTGGGTTTGGGGTTTGATTTCTTTTCAGGAGATATTGAGTAAGCAAACATTAAAGAATGAAAAATGTATAAATAAGTGTCTTGATGTGTAGCGAGGGAAAAAAATAACTTGGCACAGTATTTCCTTCCCCTGCTGTCCCACCTCTGTTATCTGTGGAGATTATTATAAGATAATTCAGAGACTGGCCCACGCTTTGCAAAACATAGATTGTCTTTCCCTGCAGTGGTGCTGTGAACTGGATTTTTGGGAGGAATCTCTTGGATTCTCCTGGGATCTCTCATTTTAATCTTTCCACTCTCCTCAGCTTTTCTTAACACTACCTCTAAGCTTAAGGAAGGACTAAATGGCCCTAAGAGTCACTCTCGAGTCTTTAGACAGACCTCAGAAACCATATTCATCCCTCCGAGATAAAAGCCTGTATGTGTTTCTATGCTTTCTTTCACAACTTGTCTGGTATCAGGATGCAAATACATATTTTTATCTGTTTGAGGACTTTTAACTGTCACTTACTAGTGAACACATCAATGACTAGTAGCAGTAGGACACGTGTTTCTTTGCCTCCTTCACTGTATTTCTGTACTTGAGCTACAGCAGCTGTAATGAGTAGTGATCCAGCATAGATGGAGCAGCTTGATTTGGGCATACTGGAAGCACGGCCGATCCCCAGGCAGCATGGACCACCGGGGTGATGGTGTTGATTCTGTGTGGTGTTGTGCAAGGACTTGGAAGTGTCTGATAATACCCCGGCTGCCTCTTGTGAACTAAAATGCTTCCAGTTTGTCAGCCGTGGAAGCAGCATCTCCAAGCCTGTCTAAACTCACTGGCAACAGAATCATCTCGTTACAGGAGACTACCAGAAGCGCATCTCCAGCAATACTCTCAGCACTTATGTCAGCAAAGCAGCGGCAGTTTCACAATGTGAATTATTTCCTCACTCAAAAAATTTAATAATAAAGTGGGTATATAAAAATGATAGCTTAAAAAAATGACTCTCATAAAAGTAAATTGAGTTCAGTAAAGTCAAGTGAGATACGATGGTGTTTTATTTTTTGGTTCCCCAAAATCTTGTTAATTTTAGGTCCTGGTCACTGAAGCGTTTTACATAATGAGATCACTAAAAATAATTAGGTATGTATTGCTGATGTAAAGGAAATTCCAGCAGTGATTGTATGTAAACTGATAAAGAATTGCTGTTGGTGGAGTTCTTGGAAACTGGAGTTGGAAAGAGGATTATTATTGTAGAAATCTTGTTAACATTAGTCAGTGGTTACATAAAACTGTTCTCGTCTGTTAAAGGCAAACTTGTTTCCTCAGAAATGAGGCAATATTTTCCTAACAAGGGTATCGCTTGGCATTGCTGATGGCATTCATCTAGGAAGAACCACACTCCCTTCATAGAAGGAGAAATATAACAGGTGGTGTCTGTACATATGGAGCTATAATTTGGATAGGACTTTGTTTCAGATGGGAAGACAACAGGCACCTAAATAATCAAAGCTGGGCTTATGGTTTTGGGTAAATTCTTATCTTTTTCCACAATGATCAATTATTATGAAAGGTGCATCTCACTTCATGCCATTTCCATCTACAAGATCACAAGGGGCTGGTAGCTTGGCATTACCACTGAGGATTTTGAGAACTGGGGGCAGAGGAGGCTGGGTGTACAAGTGTCACTACAGAAGCCTGTAGGGCCACGACCTGTGTCTGGTACCACCCATCACCTCCTGCGGGATTTGGAGGCCAAGCCAGAGCTATGAGGAGCCCTAGGACATGGCCCTGCACAGCTCAAGGGCCAGTTCCCCATGGAGCTCAGCTTGGAGGCAGCCATGGGGGCAAATCCAAAAAAACCCCAAAGAAGTCAGACTGGATTTTTCCTGATAATCTTTTTCAAAACAGCTGTGCCAGAGTGTGATTTGCCAATAGCCTGCTTTTTTTGGAGCCAAGAGTGACCCGGACTCCTGTGTCAGTGCTCCTTCTCTGCAGAGGCTGATACCTGCCAGATGAGCATCTCCATTTCTCCCTGTGCTGAGGTGCCAGGAAGGCTGCAGGCTGGAGGGTGTCCTGCCAAGATGCACAATGAACTGAGTAGTTTTCCTTGGATTTTTGAGGACATTTTCAAAGTAAGGCACAGTGGTTCTGCCTCTACTGAGGAGCCGTGCAATAGTAGCTCTGTGAAAGAGGTATTTTGTTTTGATGCTTTTCTGCCGGAGGGAAGGAAGGCCGGAGAACACTTGCACAAACTCCTGCACACCAAGATAAGATCATCATGAAAACATGGAGACTCCGTGGGGGCAGGAATATCCTCATGGCAAACGCTGCCTTCTTGCAAGCGAATTCCTCCTCTCTGCACCTCTTCTCTGGGCTGCTACTTACCCTTGATCTTAGAATCACAGAATCACAGAATGGTTTAGTTTGGAAGGGACCTTAAAGATCATCTAGTTCCAACCCCCCTGCTATGGGCAAGGACACCTCTCACTAGACCAGATTGCTCAAAGCCTCATCCAACCTGGCCTTGAACACTTCCAGGGATGGGGCCTTGGCCACCTACATCTTGGTGTGACCCAGTTAGTTCTCAGCCCTTAAAGCTGGACAAAGTGCTTTGAATCCCACTGTCTGTCTGCACAACTGTTTTTTTTTGCTGCTGGCTTTCATACAGACTGACAACATCTTGTAGTTTTGGAAGCAGGAGAGCTCTATACCTTGGGAGCTTTAGGTTCTCCTTTTGGCACATAATTGAGTCTGGGTGCCACTGAGCTCAGCTTCTTAAAATGATGCAGTTTGATTTAGTGCTCTTCCATTAATTCAAAACTATTCTTTTGTTTGCTTCACCTTTCCCCTAAAAGCTTGTATGCTTTCAAAAGCAAACTCCAGGTAAAAGGCTGTTGTTACAGTGCCAACACCTGTTCAGTGTGGGTGTTAAAAGATACTGTAAGCAATTACGCTAGCACTAATAAGGGTAATTAGAACTGTTTGGCTTAGAAGGAGCATGGTGGTTTTAAAAGCCTAAAATCTACTGAGTTCTGTACATAGAGACCATCCTCAATAGGGAACAATTTCATTTGTTATATGGATGTGAGCTCCTGCCCTGGACAATAAGTACTGAGAACAATTGGGTTAGGAATGTTTTGGCTTTTAGAATAATTGGGCTAATAATTTGAAGAGATTTGACTTCTTAAATTCTGGTCTTCAGATAAGCTTTGTGTGAGTCCCACCATTTGAAAGTCATTGGAACAATTTCTATTAAAAGGCCCTTTACGTTGAACTCATGCTTATAAGAGAAAGATAAGCATGAACTGAAGTCCTGATTTCAGTAATTGTAAAACTGTGATTTGCTTAAATGGAAGAAATTGCTTCTATGACTTATGTTGGGAGAAGGGTGATGTGGTTTACAGTTACTGCAAAAAGTGATTTCTTGTGTAAAAATAATCCAAACTGTCAAAAATGCCCTCCTAAAAACCAGGAAAAAGGCTGTTGGGAACAGCCTAAACTTAAGTTCATAACCAAGGCATAAAATGTTACTCTGTGTATCTGAAATGACAAGAATAGAATAACAGCAATAACTGTGTTGGGAGCACTCTAAGTCCTGGTAAATGTGAGCTAATGAGGCTTAAGCCGCTTCTTCCACTGAGATGAAAATAACTTGTATTCCACTGTACTTGCTGTAGGTAGCAGTGCCTGTGGATGGTTATCAAGGCTCAGCTAGCCCATGATAGCTGTTCCTCACTAACCTGACTTTACATCTGAACTTAAAGACAAAAAAAGAAAAAAAAAGTAAAGTCTCTGCACACTTCATAAAGCACCTATGCTGGTGGGACTGGGATTTTCCTTTATCATTATGTGGAAGATCAAAGCCTCTGGCCCTCTAGTTTGCCTTCCTCTCTCATACCGTGGCATGCAGCCCACTTACCCCATAGGTACGTAACAGATGATCAAAAGCTTTTATGCTTTTATGCTATATCAGCTAGTCTAATAAAAATAAAGTCATCTTGCTGTATGCACATTGCATCCTGTATATCCTTAAAAGCCTCCAGCATTATCACTGCCATAGCCTTAACACATAAAAAATGTGAGAGAAAACAGATGAGAAATGGAGAATTAACTCGGTATCATTCCTGTCTGATTGAGGATAACCCTGTATCCTTCCTGCCCACCCAGTTAGGACAGTCACCTAATGATGTTATCTATTTTAGTGTTGAAAGTATTCAGGTTTAATTGGGTAAAATATTGCCTTTTTCATATCTATTCCTTGGCCCTGATCTCATCCACTGAAGTCTTGAAGCTTCTTTGTTGACTTTATGAAGCTCCAGGTGAAAACCATTCAGCAGGTGGTAGAACCTGCTTAGAACTGTCTGCAGTTCAGGTAGGACACACTCATGTCTGTAAATATTGACTTTCTCCTTTCTGCCCTGCTGTGACTGGCATTTGTTGCTCTCTGTTCTCTCTTTAAAACCCAATTACTAATATCGGGAGAGTGCAAAATAATCCTGATTCCTTTTGTGTTACTGAGCCAGTGACTCCTATTTTAATATTGAACCAGTTAACCTCTGATCTATTAATATTAAAGTATAAAATTCAATAAGTAAGGGCTAGGCTTTAACTAATTGGGCACAGGCTAGTAGGCTAATTAGATATTATGAACTGGGGGTGAAGAAGATCTAATAATCTGGGGAGAGACGCAAATCCATAGAGAAAACATCTCTAGAGAATGACTCCGTTTTCATTTAGGGGCTGCTAGGCAGACAATGTGTAATATGTATGTCTGCAAACTAGTCTGTCAATACTGTGTAGGTTCAGGGGGAAAATATGTATAATGCTGACATGACCAATATAGAGTATGTGCCAGAGACCAAATCATTCCTATGAATATTTCTTAATTAGCTTAGGAAACATGTTGTAATTCAAATATATGAACACTCCCAAGCATCTTCATGATTTATTCATGGCTATTCCTAGCTGCTGTGGAAGCAAACCATGCCATACTACAAACCTCTTAGCTTCCTGTTGATAATAAATCTAAATCCAGTGGTAATTAACTCCTTATTGAGTTGTTAGTCCTGGTGCCCCAGAAGATTTTTCTCAGGCAGCAGTGAAGGGAAAAGGTCCAGATCCCAAATGTTCCCTTATTTCTGATGGGGTTAAAATACTTAGATCTGTTAGGATCACTGCAGTTGGAGACCCCAAAATTCAGGGCAGGGACGTAATGTCCCTTGGTAGCCACCAGAGAGTTCCTGTTGCCACAACTGTGTTTAAAATAAAGCTTTTGATTTCATGAAAGCCACTGGCACTTGGATCTGAAGATTTTCAAGGAAGTCTTGAGAAGTTTGGTAAGTGAATGTTTCTTGCTATTCCCTCCTGATGTTTGCTTGCAAGAGTTGAGTCAGTTTGCATGTACTGTTGGAATTGCCTACAATTATCCACCAGTTCACAGCAATTGCTCAAACTGTGACAGAGAACAATATTTCAGTGTGATTAAGTCAAGACATTACTGGCCTAATGCATTTTGAACTCAATGGGACTCCTCATGTTGTTAGAATTAAGTGCTCATATCAGCTCCAAAATTAGTAGGCAATGTCTAGATTTCACTATCGGTTTATTCACACTCTTTTTAAGGGCATATAACCAGATATGCAAAGTGTACATCTCAGAAAAGGTGGCTATAAAGGGCACGCTCAAGTAGCTTAGAAACTCTGCCAGCACTTTATTTTAAAATACTGGATTGGAAAAAGGGGTATTTACTGCTCCTGAAAAGAGCAATTCATCTTCCTGAGTGCCCACTGTTCCTCAAGAGGAGAGAAAATCCTCCAGACAGTTGAATTATTGATATCTATAGCTGGACCAGTCATCCCATGCTCCTACCTTACTTTCTAAACTGAGATGCACTGAATCTCAGTGGTTCAGCCTACTTTGCGTGTTTGAGTCACTACATGAACACATTCCTATAGCCAGCTGTATCCAGGGAAGATATTCTTGAACTGTTTGCAATGAGAAGCAAAGGAGAATTCAGGCTTTATTCTTTTCTGCTCTCCTCCAAACTTCTTCCTATCCAGGGTCCCACATAAAAAACGGTGAACTCTTCATCTTCAGCAGGGAAAATACGGATGTAAATGGCAATACAGCAGCTATTCTTGTTCACAGAGGCCATTTGGACAACTGTTCGTATCCGATGCGTATTCATGATTGCCTAGTGACCTCAATAAAAATCTTGAGGCCCCTGGGTAGCACACAAGGCAGAATCTCTTGTCTTAAATTAATTCTATTCAAGGTTTCCTCTGGAGTCCCAAATAAAATCAGAATGGTGTCAATGTCCCTGGAAAGCATGAAGAGACAGCTTTGGAGGTAAAGTGAGCATTGCAGCTCAGCTTTGGCATTTATTCATTATGTGTTAATTCCCAGTGAGGCTCTTACAATGTTCTGCCGGAAATATACACAAATGAAAATTCTCCAAAAGAGGGAACATAGATGCTGTTTATAGATTAAAAGTAGGTTATTAGGAAATTAAATTATTTCAGCAAAATTTTGGCTGAAAATCTTCAAGGTCTCTTGGGCTGAGATAAAAAAAGAAAAAAATCGCACTGAATTATTTCTATCAGTAATTTCTGATTACTTCAGTGGCCTGTAGAATTACGCCGTCTGTGCCAACAATATTGTTATACAGATCCAAAAGAAAACATATTCCTCACCTTGAAGAGCAGACATAAATGCTATAAAAAGAGAAACAGCACAAAGTGTAAAAGAAATTTCCCTCCTTATTCCACTTTTATATCTATGCTACAAGCTTTGCTGCAAGACCCTTCATACTGATCAGTCTATACCCTCCTTCCACAGCTTAAACAGAAAAAAGAATGAGTGATTCAGCTTTTATACCATCTCCAAATACAAAGCTCATCTGCTTGTTCATGAATCCTTTCTTTGCTCTCCTTCTAGTTGCATCCATGTGTATTAGCAACCACTAACGTCTCTAATAATGTGGCAAAACTTGCAAAGGATGCGTGCCAAGACTGGAAATACTGAAGTGTGAGTCTAATTGTGCTAGATTGTGGTCTTTATTGTTACGTGGGGGTGGGATTTTGTTTTTGCAATGTGCTGCAGAAGTGGCATCTTTCAGCGATGAACAGATTGCTTCTTGTAACCGTAGCCAAAAGAAGAATTAGCAGTAAACAAGAGGGTTTTTCCTTTTTCCTTTTTTAAAGATCATTTCTAAGGTTGATTTTATGTGAAATAAGAAAACTTGCACTTGTAATAAGTGCTTAATGTTATATTTAAGCTGTAAGACTTGTCAGGCATAGCATTTTGGGGTGATAACAGTGCATCTCAGGTGGCTATTTATTTATGCATTCCCCATTTCTACATGTACATTAACTGAACACCTTTTCCTGGATGTAGACTCAGTACTTAAAAATTCAACAAAATTACGACAAGAAAGAGCACTAGCTAACTAGAAGAATCCTTTTTGGGCATTAAAATAGCTATCTGCAAAAAACCAGATTTCTCCTTCCCACGTTTCCTTCAGATCATCTCAGTCCTTACGTGCAAACACACACCCTGGATCTCTGAAGCCCTGTAAAGACCATCCCCGATGGGATTTTCATGTGCCCTGAGGAACGACAGACCTGGAGGCCTTTGGAAGCAAAGAAGATGAGGATTGCAAGCTGTACCATTCTCAGAGAGTGTATTCCAGTAACAGCTTCCTTTCTTATGTTCAAAACAGGGTTCAGCACTTCTGTTGGTCTTATCTGTGGGAACAGAGGAAGAGAGAGTGCCTTGGCTTAGAAAGAAGCTGTGAAGAGAAATACACTGATCCAGAGATGTAGAAGTGTTGCCAAATGCTGAAATACTTCAAACTACGTAGAATTATAAAACTTGCACCCAGGCATTTTAAAAGACTTAGCCAAAAAGTCCCACCCTGATCTTTCACAAATCTCAGAAAACTGGAAATATCCTGGTTTCCTGAGCAAGTGTAAAATGTTTGGGATTTATTAGTAGTTTTAGCTTTTCAAAGGAGCTCTTTCAAATCAGTTCTTATCCCTCAACATGCAAGGAAAAGGAGAAATAAACTGATAACATAAGTTTTTTCAGAAAAATATTATTTGCCATCTGCCTTTAAAACACTCACATTAAAAGCCTCCTCCCTATCTCATCACTCATTCTTCCTAGGCTGACCAAATTCTCTTGATCTTCCTAAAATCCAGATTTATGTGCAGGTTTCTATTTTGCTGTTATTCATGGTAATTTCTAGTGGGAGACTTCATAATCATCTGCTAAACAAAAATACAGAGATTATATCTGACAGGTTTTTAGATGATCAGGAATGGAATTTGCCAGCTTCACTGTGTATTTCACAGCTTCCTTCAAAAACATTTAAGCGCAGTTCACTTTTTTTTTATTCTGTTTTCAGACAAAATCAAGTGGCCATATATAGAACTCACTACCCAAAAGTATTTTTCAAAGCTATTAAGTATCATGCTTTTTCACAGTGCTTCTGTGTCACCTGTCAGTTAATTCCATTAAAATTCATGCTTATTTTTTGTCTCATTGTAACTTTGTAAACATTCATAAAATATTTAAGTAACCCAAGTAACTGTGTGTCATAGGAAAATTATAGACAAACATTGAAGCTGTCATTTCTTGCAACTACCAAGACAGCTTTTACACTTGCAAGGAGTTACGTATTCCATAATGAACTTTTTATAGTCTGAAAACTGCCCTGATCTGTCATGTCAGGGTCAATGGAAATGAATAGTCTCTGGGTCCCAGGATGCCAAAGCCATTTAAAAAATTCTTACTTGCTGCTAAAGTGTCTTAATCTTGTCTTTTTGTTAGTGGCCATAAGTGCATTAATATAAAAAACTTTTTGAAATAAACTCTGAGCTCATGTTTTGATCATATTCTCTCTGAAGTTGCTCAGGTCAGGTCAGGTTAGGTGGGTCTCTGGGTGGGGAGGCAGGATTGTTTTCCCTGGCACGATGCTGGGGTGAACAGTATCCCTTTTTCTTGGAAGAGGATTGTTATGTTCTCTGACTGGTGCTGGAAACAAATAATCCTCCTTCAACAAGGCTGAATCGCAATATTACACTTGGGAATAGCAGAGGGACTCCTGCCTTGGTGTGTCTCGGCGTGTTTGTTCCTTCTCATAGGGCAGAGAGGACCAAAGGGATTTGCTTCTGCTGTGGCATGCAGCTGCCTCTGGTGTGAACTAGATTTGCTGTAAACTGACTCTGGAGGTGTATGTTTTGGGGAATGGAGGAGCTCTTAAGGATCAGCCCTTTCACTAGGTGCCCCTTGGGACATCGTGGCTCATAGCGCTGAATGGCGCGAGTGGTGCCAAGGGAGATGTAAAGCAGAGAAAGAAGAATCAAACTCTTTTATTTCAATTAAGATAATGATTAGTAGAAAAGGGACTGTAACTGCTAAGTATTGGTATTGCCCTAAATGATCTGCAGAGACTTTGGAGACTCATTTTCTCTTATTACAGAAGACACAGCTATGAAACGCTTTCTCCAAAATAGATGCATGTCTTGGGCCATAGCAATGTTACTCACCATTCCAGTTCCATGCTGTGGAACATCCAACCAATTGATTCAGTAACACAAAGAGAAAAGGGAATAAGCCAATGAAAAGTAATGTACAGAATTAGTACAGAGTCGGATTTATGAGGTTTCTTTCAAAGCCACAGTAACCATGTCCCATGTGTAGATAACTAAGTGCAAGGTGATAATGAGATTCTTCTGTACCTTAGAAGTTAACTAGGAATTAAAAATTGTGAGCTGTGTGGCATGTGTTCAGCTGCTGTAGCCAGCCACAGGTTTAGCAAGTCAAGTGGGAGCTACACAGTTCTATCCTAAAATACACTAAGCTAGCCTAAAAGAAAGCCTGCATGGCCAGCTGTTGTTGGGGAAGCTATAGACAAAATGCCTTGACTTCTTAAAATTTTTTTCTAAAGCTCATCAAGTAGTAACAGAAAACCAGTATCTGGAGACAGTCCAGAGCCGCTAATCAATCAAGTAACATCTAGGAATTCAGCATGACAAAACTTGGCTTCCTACTCAAGGTGCTTGGTGTCCCTTTTCGGATCTGTTCAATGCGATTTACTTTACTTGTTGGCAATGTAAAGCTGAGACTGCAAAGAGCAGGTGATCTGGATACTGCTTCATTTTAGGCAACATTAATAATCTAGATTAAAGAATTACAATAATTTACCTTTCTGCAGCTGTGTAGCAAAGCTGCACAAAGGATAATAAGGGTTTATTCATCTTGCAGAAGCAAGTATGATGGGAATTGATTTTTTCAGAAGTCCAGAGTCTGGTTTATTTGCAATGCTAGTCTGACTTTTCAGATCTGGGGCCTGAAAAACCCTGTCACTTCATGGTGAATTTTTATCTGTGTTTATGTCTGTATGTAGCATATGTTAGTGTCATGACATATTCTCATGCGAAAGTAGACAAGTATGTCCAATGCACCCATGAAAATTACAACGATGTTAATGAGAATATCAGCTAGACAAAGCCATGGTTGTAAATGTAGGAGACTGATCTGGAAATAAGAGAAAATGCAATAAAAATATATTCCATCATTCTGATTGTAGTACTACTTCTGAAAAGTATTTGGTACTTTAAGCAGGGGTCTCTTCTTTAAGAATCATAGAATGGTTTAGGTTGGAAGGGACCTTAAAGATCATCTAGCTCCAACCCCCCTGCCGTGGGCAAGAATACCTCCCACTAGACCTGGTTGCTCAAAGCCTCATCCATCCTGGCCTTGAACATTTCCAGGGATGGGACCTCCGCAGCCTCCCCGGGCAACCTGTTCCAGTGCCTCACCACCCTCAGAGTGAAAAATTTCTTCCTGAGATCTAATCCACATCTCCCCTCTTCCAGTTTGAAGCCATTCCCCCTTGTCCTATCACTACAGGCCCTTGTAAAAAGTCCCTCTCCAGCTTTCTTGTAGGCCCCTTTCAGGTACTGGAAGGCTGCTATAAGGTCTCTCTGGAGTCTTCTCCAGGCTGAACAACCCCAACTCTCTCAGCCTGTCTTCATAGGAGAGGAGCTCTAACCCTCTGATCATCTTCGTGGCCCTTCTCTGGACCCGCTCCAACAAGTCCTTCTTACGCTTTATCAAGGGGCCAAGGTCAATGGTAGGAGGTTTGAAGTTTGGTGTGGAAAGAGCCTGAGACTGAGTTTATTATTCACAAAACTTACCTGAACTATTGAGACCTCCAAGCCTGGGCTGTAAAAGAGATGAAAGTAGTCTTGTAAAATCTCTGATGCTCTCTGATTAGTGCTGGGTCACAGAAGACAGGACAATTTCACTCCCTTTTCTTTGTACGGTTTGGATGGGTCCTTGCATATTAAAGGCAAGGGAAGAGTCACAACGTTGCTCAGGTCACAGCCAGCCAGGTTTCAACGTCACTGTAGGAACACACGCAGCTTTAATGCTCCAGCACAGTGCATTAGCTGAACTGTGAGCACTGCCTGCGTGCGCGCTCTGTGCCTGTGACAAACCCAACATATTGCAGTTTTAAGTCAAGGGGAAGGGAAACTATGTTTTTGTAAATGAAAGAAATGGCAGGAAAAATCAGAGGTGATGACACTGAAATAAAGCATAAGAAAAAAACACTACTGTTGTTATCCCATTAATGCTGGAATAAAGTTGGCATGCCCTTAGTTTGTGAGTAGTAATTTCCTTTAAAAATTCCTTGTTACATTAAAGCAATGAAGGAAAAATTCCTCCTCTCATAAACATGAAAAATCACAAAGTTCTTGAGTAACTTGATCACTCTTCAAAGCCTGACTTTCCAAATTCTCTGAAATCTTTATATAGGGGCAAACTTCACTGATAATAAATCTTTAAAGATGAGATCTACTAAGACAAAGTGTTTGAAGACAGACTTTCTGCTGGGCTTTGAAGTCATAGGAGGCAGAAATTCCTAATTGCTAGGGAATTTCCCTCTAATCAGACTCTTATCAGATGATTCAGCTGAAGTTTTAGTATTACTAAAGCTATTGTGTAAGATGTAAACGTGCATCCTCGTTCTCGTAGGCAGCCTCCTACGGCACAAACAGAAATTATTCCACTATTAGGTCTTTGCAAGAATTCTTATAACTCTTCCTGGGTGCCACGTGGGATTTTTATCTAGATTGACTACTATCATTTGCTTCCATGCCTGTTGAAGTTCACTTTTGGGAGTTGGAGAAAAGTGGTTGGGTTTATGTGTTTCTTTTGACCATGTTACGCTGCTGCATAGACTTTAGAGAGCACAGCAAAGATAGCCAAAAAATATTGGCAAATAGTTTAATATCTCTACCTTTCCTCTAAGTATTTCACTGTTGTTTCTGACTTTAACTTGTGGACATATGAACGTTTGGGGCATGGCTATTATTTATCTCTGTGTTCTCATAAAGAAAATATTGATATCACTATAGAATAAAGCTGTTCAGAGCTGCCTTCCGGATGTGTTTCTATGTCTTTAATGTAAAAAGAATCCCAAAACCCTAGCTTAATTGCTAACCTAAGTTAATTGTTTCCTATACTTCAAAACAGAGTCTGAAACAAATGAGGTGCATGGAGTCCTTGATGTGAATGTTGCTCTCTGTTTTCACTTGCAAGGCAGACAGATTTTTTTAATCTTATATAGTAGGACTTCAGCCATAACTGTCTGGTAGAAAAAAACCTCTGAACATACAACCAAATGCTGTAGATACAGTCCTCTGGGAAACGTAGTGGGTGATAAAGGTTTTTAGAGAGTAATAAAAGTAATACTTAGCTCTTGTGTAAAGTTTCCATTTCCAGATTGCTCTGCAAATCTGAGCTAACCCACCATTTCCCTGGGAGTGAGATAACAGCCATTACCCCTGCTTTATAGATGGCGAAGGTAGAAACCCATCATTATGTTTGAAATTACTAGTTTTAGTATTTGTGAAAAG
Organism: Burhinus oedicnemus; assembly: GCA_008921705.1. Taxonomy (NCBI): domain Eukaryota; kingdom Metazoa; phylum Chordata; class Aves; order Charadriiformes; family Burhinidae; genus Burhinus; species Burhinus oedicnemus. The sequence continues at coordinate 65,851 of VFFE01009099.1, forward strand.
CTTATGCAAAAATATAGATGTGTCTGACACCTGATATTGGTCCTGCTCAGATCAAGGTAGTTTCAAAATTTCATTTAAATGGATCTCAAGGGCTGTGTCCTTTTTTACAATGGGAAACTACGCATGACTTTATTACCAAACAACTGGAGTTAGGTTTTCTGCTGGATGCGTACAAAGATTTATATGCATATATGTTTGTTCAGCTGAGCTAGGTTTACTCAAGCCTAGCTTTGATGAGCAAATACTATTTGTAAATGACGTGGCTGTTCCTGATACTATCCCTGTTTAAGCCCTGTGGTGGCTGTCCATGTCTGAATACTTGATCTGTGCTAAAACTAAAAATTTATCTGTTTTCAATCCAAGTTTTCAATGTTTCAATATTTTCAAGCTTTTAGTGAAAACTAAAAAAAGAAAATTTTCAGTTGTAAAGCAGAACAGTCCAACCAAAATTTGCCAAAAAACCTGCCAGCTCCAGGGTTTTTTTTTGTAATACCACCACTCTCCTCTGCAAGACAGACTTTCCTATTCTCCCCAATCTACCATTTTCAAAATGCTTCTGAGCCAGGGACTTCATACAGACCACCTTCATTCCCACGATGTGATGGACTTCACGTGAAATCTAAAGGACCTAGGGCATCTCATTTGAACTTGAATTAGGCAGATGATCTTCAGAAAAATGGGCAATATTTTGGAAAATTATGGTTTGTGAAAAACAAAAGCATTTGCTAGAAAATATCTATCTCACAGAAGGATTTTCCTACCAGTTGTATAGAAAGAGAAAGCTACTTACTGTAGAACAGCCAGCAGCTCTTCTAAGCTGAAATGAACAAAATCTGTTGAAGAAGAAAATTTCCATTTTTCAGTGAAAGCAGTGATGGTTAAAAGTGAGACCCACATAGCTGAAATCTCAACATCCCATTCAAGGCCAGTGGCCATGAAGGATACTGACATGGTGAACTCCAGATTAGATTGCGCACAATGTGTGTTTTATTTTGAGTATATTCTTGCATTTGGACTCTCCTAGTTTGAAAGGCTTTATATCTTACAGCATAAAGATGGGTAGGCCCGATGTTTTTTCACTAATGGTGGCTGTAGAGGCTGTTCGCATTCATATAAGTGTCTAATCCTTTAATGATTATAACTAAGTGGTTTGTTAGGTGAGCCAGGATTCCCCAGCTCTTTTGATTTATTCGTAATTTAAAGTAAAATAATTAGGTGCTTTTGTATGGAGCAAAATGCCTTTTTGGTATTCAAGGGAATGCAAATGAATCAAAGTATTAAACACACTTCATCTCAGCAGCTCCTCAGATGCAATTACGGTCTCCTAGAACTTGTAACACTTGCACCTTTTAATATGAAATCCAGTTCAGCATCTGATAGCAATATGTCAGAGACCATACATGAAAGCAAGCATTCAGGAATGAACATATGATCTGTGATATATACTGGATATACTTAAATTTTTTTCTTGTTATAAGAAACCATGCAGAACTCACACTCTACCTGTATGCATATACGTTTAAAGCTGTTGAAGTTGCAAAATCAATATCTCAAAAAGTTAGGAAGTGCCAGTATAATAAAATCATACTCAACCTTTTTTTGGTCACTCTGGGCATACGTTGTCATGGATTGACGTTAGTAACTTGTAAGCTTAGTTGATGTTTTAATTTCCACAGGATTTTTATTTCTATGTTTAAAGACCAACAGCTTTCCTATTCCTTTTTGTGCCCTTAGATGTCACCTGGCTGCAGAAGGAGCAATGAGAGGCTGCTCAACTCCTGCAATCTTGAGTTAGACCCTTCTCAGTACAAGCAGTATATTCAGAAACAAAAGTAGATGCACACACATGGTTGCACGCCTGCGTGTGTTGTAATCTCTAACAAGATCCAACTTCTAAATTCCCTTGATTATCTGGGCTGGAGTGAGGTAAAGTGAATTTTGCACTTAGTGACCCTGAGGGGAGGCTGTGGGAAATATGTGCCATAGATAGATATCCAAGACTGACACCTGAATTTCCTTTGAGGAGTATTTAGCAAAGAAGCAGGAGTGCGTCATGAGGATAGTGGTAAGTACGAGGCCACGCAGAGTCTTGTATGAGCGCTTTCTGAGGCACAGAAATATTTCCAATCCAGGTGTGATTGCTAGGCAGCAGAACGTATGGTGAATGCTTATAATGACATGTATTTTATGGCCTGCTCCTGATTTCTTCCTAACCAACCACATGAACTCTGTAATAAGGGGTGCAGGTGTGTTCTTGTATGGTAAATTAATAGCTCCATATTCTTCATTTCAGTAAAAGCAGGCCCATTTTCTGTGCATCTCATTAGTCACTGAGTGAGCGAGAAATAGGAACGTGACATGCAGCCCCATCTGATGGCAACGTTTTGCTGTGAGTGTGCTGGCCGAGCAGGTATCCAGGTGGCAGGTGTGCAAAGAGCAACCTTGGGTTGCAATGAGCTAACCCCAGCAGAGCCCCACGAGAAGAGAAACCTGAAGTTACAAACCTGCTGCTGTCAGCTGATGGTACTATATGTGGGCCACTCCTAGTGCTATCTACAATATGCTAGCGTTCTGCAGAGGTTCAAGACTGGGTGGTTTTTGGGTTGTGGACCTTAGATTCCTCTTGGGTAACTAGTCACTGAAGCCAGTGTCCTTTGCATAGGAATTAAGAGGGAAAGAGGGCTTTAAGGAGAACAAGCCCATGTGAAGAGCAAAGTTGGGCAGTTGGAACAGGGCATCAAGTGGAAGGAGATCTGGATGGTACTGTACAATTAGCTGGAAAACAGGCACAGCTGGTAGCAATGTCAACATGAAGAATGTAATGAGAAACTCATAAAAGAAGGAGAAATAAAAATGCACGAATTATCTACCCTGAAATCCTCTGGGGATGAATGACAGACTGAGAAAGCCATCTCCTCACAGACCCCAAAGTACTTGGAGGACCCACTCTTCTTCAACTGGCCCATAAACAATGTGCATTAGAAACTCCTAGTCCAGTTTGGATTCAGCTTGAAAGTCTTGTTAAAAAAGCCGTCTTGTTTCCAATTCTGTGCCCTACTATAACCCAAAAATATTCTTCCCACTAAGATCAGCAATCGGATCATGCAGCTGAAAGACTGTGACACCCACCAGAGACAAAGATGTGACACTGAGACACCTCACGTGCAGGCTATTTCCCTTGTCCTGTAATTGTTTAGACAAGGTAAGAGTAGCTGGATGCTAATGATGCAAATGGCACCCTTGACTAGTCTGTGCAATAAAAGAAGTGAGTTTTTTGTTGTTAGTTGCATATACGTGAACCCAAGGAAAACTGTCCTGGATTTCCAGCATGACTCACAAGAGCAGAACTTAATCTACTTTGTTTTTGTTCTTGCTTGCATTTGTCTTTGTCCTATGTGCTTTCCTCCATGCACCAAAACAAATTTCCTCTTTTAGAGCATCTAGAAGCATTTCACAACTGAAGGTTAGTTAGCAGTTTCAGACCAGCCTTTAGAAATAGGTCAGAAGCCCTTATCTAACGCAAGAAGGCTAGAGTGGTTTGCCCTGTTTGCTTTGGATCTGAAGGATGATGGCTGTCTGCTGGACAAACTGGGCATGTGCTTATTAAAGCTGACACCAGGAATAATTTGTTTTCACTGGTGCAGGATGAAGTTTAGCTACCATGTTCTTAGAAACCTCTTATGTTGACAGCCTATACCCCTCCCTGCTGTCTGTTCAAGCTCTTAAATATCTGTACAGAAGAGAGTTTTCCCAATGTCTAAACATCCGTTTGTGTAGCTTAATCCTCTTAGTTCTCCTGGCTATAGAAGGCATGAACAACAGTTTATTTCTGTCTTTTTTGTATATATCTTTTATGTTGTTGATGTTTGTTTTCTTGGTCTCCTCTTTCCAAACTGAACTGACCCCATGCTCTAAGTCTTTCCTATAGGTCACATTTTCTAGAGCTCTTCTTGTTGTTTTTCTCTGCTCTCTCTGATCCATTCATTCCTTGAACTATGATGCGCAAAGCAAAATATCGTGCTTTCTCAGGGGTTTGGTCAGCTTTGAGTTGCAAAGGAGGAATTCTGTTTGTATTTCAAGAGTTATTTTATAGTTTGTTTTTCTGTTATCTTTTTTCTGTTTTTACAGTAGTTTGACACTGACTCTTGTTTACTTTGTGATCCTCTAGAAACTCCAAATCCTTTTTGTAGAATAGCTGCAAAACCAGCTGCTTCCCAGATTTTATGCAGTTGATTGTTCTATGGAGTTTACACTTGTGCTCTGCATCACATTCCTTACAGGTTGCGTTTTGAAGGGGATGGTCTTATCAGTTCTTCACACTGAAAGACAGAATGTACTAGCCTTAGTTTACAGATACACTAACCATATTCACCACGCTTCTGGCTGGTTTAGTGTCCAGGAAAAGTGCACCTGTACCTGCAAGAAATTTGGAAAAAAGCATATAATTTTTCTTTACCTTGAGCATCTTTTATCCCATTCATGTGCAATATATGTACACACTACTAAATACTGACATAGTATCATTCTGGAAAAGAGCAAAGTTCAGATCTAAAAAGATAAGGGAGAATGTCGTTCATTAGATCACTTTTTCTAGTGGAGTTTTATTGAAATCTGTAGAAACATTCAGAATTCGATGTCCTGGTATTTTCTGAGGCTGAAGTGGTGGACTGCAGTATTTCCCACCAGCTCTAGATCAGAGCCAAGTTACAGCAGGGCTCTTTTCACATGCCAAGTTATATGGGAGATTTAGGAACTTCCTGCTGTCTCTTCTTTGTATGAACCTGAGGATGTTGACTACTGGTAATTAGTAACTAATGGAAATTAATACGTGACTAATATAGGGAAGTAATTTAGGTCCTGTTTATGTTACTCTGTAACGAACAACGCTTGCACTTTCATGTTTGCTATTATCACAACAAGAGCTCTGATGATAGAATAAGAGAACTGGGGGTGTAGATAAACTTGCAATCAAGAAAAAAATATATTTAATCTGGAGGAAACCGATTCAGCGATTGAAGTATCCTAAACAATTTAATTGAAATGCTGTATTGTTCACTCGATGACTACTCCAAGTGTTGACGCTGTATAAGCCAGTGTCACTGCTATCATGCTTTGTAACTTCTAGTAGGACAAGAATCCTGCAAGTGAAGTTGGTTTTCTGCAATATGCATGTCTGTTTCTGTCTGAATTTTCACTTGGTTGTGTCCTCTTCCTTGGATGTAGTTTTGCGCTATCATGTACTGCAGCTCCCCTGAGCTAGTAGTTTCAGCAAATAAAAGTCTGTTCTCTGAGCTCACAGGGTGCTCCATGCTGTCTGCTGGCTGGAGGTAGTATCAAAATGAATTACTACAGCTCTCTCTCTCAGGCACCAATTAAAAATGATCCTAAAATGTGTTGTGGTACATAGCCTGAGAAACCTGACAGCTGTGTTATGAAAAGTAGGAAGATTAGCCTTCTCCCATAATCATGGAGAAATCCCCGGTAACACAGTATTTGTGAACAATGAATATAAATAATATATGCATTTTTACACATATGTTTTAAAATATGCAAACTATTTAGGAGCTGGAATCACATCTCTAAAATCCCTGTGAACTCTGCTTCACTTCTTCCCATCTCAGTAACATAAATCTTACCTAGGGGAACTATTTGCAAACTCAAGCAGGGGATTTTAAGCCTGTGTGAGCACCTCCTGCCCATCTCGCAGTGGATCAATCAATACCACAGCAGCACAATAATGCGCTGCATCAAAAATTCTGCAGAAGCCTTATCAAGTCCTACCAGGGAACAAAGTCATAAAAGTGTTATTTTGAGTGCAAAGGCTGGCCACACATTTTGAGAGTGAGGTTGTTAATCTCAGCACTGTCAAAAAGTGTGGTACCCAGGGAAGAAATAAAAAATATCAGCTTGCTTTTGTTTTTATATATATGGCAGTATTTCCTTTTCTTAATCCTGCTTCTGCCTTCCTCAACAGATTTCCCACCATTGTGGTGTAATAGGTCAAGTTAATAACTGATCGTGCCACTTGGTTTGACTAGAAGAAGGCATATGTGGGGTTTTTTTTCCCCTTTCTTTCTATGTACTTTTGCATGGCTGTCCATTTGTGATATTCATATTTTACACCTGATCCTGCAGGACTTGGTTCCTAAGGCAGAAGAAGAAAAACATTGTTATGGAATATTCAAATCAGTTATGCACATTTTGAAGGTAACTCTCCAGCACCTTGTTGTAATACAGCCACTTCTTCCCTGAAAACTAAGTATAAAGTGCCTACTACAAATGCAAATAGCTGTAAAAGCATGCAAGGCAATACACTATTTAGAGCTGTGACTCTAAAGTTTTAAGAGCGAGGAAACAAGATTGCATTTTAACCTACAATGCATGGCTTTCTCTTGCTTCTGTTGGGGAATATATCTCTTCCAATAACACTCGTATTAGTCTCTCACAGTATTTACATTAATCAGGGCCAAACAGCTGACTTAACATGGTTCATGTAGAAATCAAGAACATACCATGTCTCTTATCACAGCATCAGTGTGATGGGTAATTAAAAGCTAATCAAGTGGTCTCCCAGTGGTTCTGGGCCATAATTTACCACTGTAGCCAGCATGATGGATTAAAGCAGTAATTCTGCCTGATAAGATAGAATCCATGCTATTTTTCCTCATTTTAATTCAAATAGCAGAATTTTATCCTTTTGGTAAGATAGATGATGTAATTTCAGAATATTCTGTGTTTGTGGGTAGATTTAGGAGGGCAGGGTATGATAATAAGGCACAGGGAAAAAGAGAAAGAGGTTGTTGATAGAGCAATAAAATACAGAGAGCACAGCAAGGTGGGCTAAACAGCAATCTGAGAGCTCAACCCTTTTTGATCTAGAGCTGCGGTTTGGTGCAGTTCAGCCTGTGAGTCCTTGTGGATGCTCTGAGAGCTCGTGTTGAGTTTTTTTCTGACAGAAGGGTTCCAATGCACCTTCTTTTCCCTCCCTCCTAATTTCCTACTTTCTATTTCCTACTATTCTCCTCTTGAGAGAATCTCACCCACTTGGAAAGCAAAAGTCCAAAGCTCAGAAACTACAGGCTGGCTAGTGTAAATCACCATAGTACCTCTGGAGACTTTGTTAGCCGTGAACCTGCTCTGTAATGTGTCTGTGAATGGTGAGACTGCCTGGATTGATGAGGATGCACGTGAAAGTTTGCACTGATTATCCTCTTGACTCAGTATTAACTTGGATTTATAGTTCTAGCAAGAGCTGCCATCCCCAACCGTTAGGTACCCTGGACCATTCTCTAGTAACACAAATAGAAACACAGAGCTACACCCTTGAGGCTGGTACATTCAAGAGTCTTCTCCATAAGCTAACGTAAAAAACACACAATATAGACTAATCACAGGAAAAGTGAATTTTTAAGAATCCAAGCCTCCTGAAGGCCTTTGTGAAGTTGTCTAAAATGTATCATTCTACACCTACTAACGTTAAAAAGATAACCATGTTAAATTAAAATGCATAATGCAGACTGTTATTTAAAGCTAAATGCATGCTTCAGAACCTGAAACCAGGACCAGCAGGGCTGAACAACCATAGATGTGCTTTGTTGTGTTATTATAAGTTCCCAAATTTGTTAATGACAATCTCTGACAAGAACATGCCTTTACTATCTATCCTCAAAGCAGTGCCATTGGATGCATCAGGGAAGGAAAAACCACTCTCTTCTCCTTGGCAAACTGACTTGCCTGGTATCAGCAAAAATGATGCGCAGCACTGACAAGGTCAGGATGGTGTCAGTGCTTGTTTTCAGTAAATTATATGACCTCATATTTGACTCTATGACATTTGTCATTAGTGGTAATAGGGTGTGCGCTGCATCCTATAGCTTGCAACTTCTCTGCCCAGCATTTTAGCTTCATTCTCCTTCACTGCTTAATTTTGCAGGGTTCCTCCAAGAGCATGTTACACCAGAAATACGTGGTTATACCCAACCTTTTACTTCTACTTGACAAAGAATATGAAGCACATGGTTAGCTTAGATTAGACCTGAAAATCACAGAATCATAGAATCATTTAGAGTGGAAAAGACCTTTGAAATCATTGAGTTCAACCATAAATGATCAACTATTAAGAAACTCCTAGATTTTACTACTTGCAATTAATGTAATTAATACCTTACTGTTTAGAAACACTTCAAAGAGCACTCTTGAAGGGATGGTGTCCTAGCTGAAAACCACCAAGTGTAAATAGCAGTTCACATTTTTGTTGGCCAGTGTTACCTCTTTTTTCCTTATACACTTCTCCTACTAAAGTGAGATATAAACTATTAACTCATATCTTTCTTTATAAGCAATAATGTCAGTAGTGGATTTGAATGGAGAGAATTGCTAGACTCCTCGAAAGTGCAGCTGCAGCACAGAAACGTAACATTGCTGTAGGTCAGAGCAGAGGTCCATCTTGCTCAGTAGTGTCTCTGAAAGTGGGCAATAGTAGATGCAATATAAGGCCAAGCAATGCGGAGTGATATTTTCCACTATATGATTCCAGCCTCTCATGGTATGTAGCTCAGCAAATTCCTTAAGCAGAGGCGTTAGATCTTTGTGTTTAACATCCCTTTCTCGATTAATTTGTCTTATTGCTTTGAAAAGTATTTGTACTAAAATTTCATGTAACAATGATTTCCACAAATTCCACATGCTAGACAATTCCATACAGCATTGGATGCTGACCTCTGTGCCATGCTTTACATTGGGAGGCAGGGCTGTCTCATGTGGAGGGATATAATCTAGGAGTCAGGACACTGACTATGTTAGACTTTAGTTTTATAGTGAGGGAGTTTGGAATAGGCATTGTCCTCCTCCACAGTAGGGCAGTGACCCTTCTCCAGTGCTGCGCCAGCTCTGGGCAGCCTTGTGTGGTGACCCCCAAGGGATTGACTGTTCTCATGTTCCTGTAACATTCACCCGTGTGAAGAAAGAGGCTTTTACGGTGAACCTCTGTGTTGCTCCAACAAACTGTGCACTTGTTTCTCAAATAATTTATTTTCATATGGTTCAGTGCTGTACTGATTCTGCAATATAGCTGATTTTCTGCCCTTCTATAGCAATAACTGGTTTCTTAATGGGCAGTAATAACCTTTGACCTATAGACCATTTTTTATTCCCCAAATAGTGCTTATATTTTAATATGGAAGGAAATATTCTCGTGGGAAACATTTCTCAAAAGGAAGAGGAATAAAAATAAATAAATAAAGAAGGAGAGAAGAAGGAGTGGAAAGAAAATGGGACCTACTCTGTTTATTCTGCTCCCTGTGACCTGACAATAATTTATGTCCAGTATTAAGTAAGAGAAAAGTTGCCATAAAGTTGCATATTGTCTCCTTCTTGAGGGAATAATAATTGTAAAATTGCAAAACCCAGATCCAGTTTACTGTTATAAATGGATTGTATATATGAATAGCTTTTGGAGGTAAGTAGTGAAACTGTTGCTTATGAAAGTGTTTATTTTATATTGCTTCTGCGTGCAGGGCAATCATTCTCCACTTGTTGTGATTTTTATTAAATATGATGCCCACTCATAGTCTATGAGAAATGTTTATGTAAAGTAATCTATTTGATTTGGCATCTCAATATTTACCTAATGACTATATATTGCATATGATTAATCTTCTTGTATTTTACTGTTCCAAGCATTTAAAAAAAGAATATAACCAGAGTGGGCAGCTTCATGCTATGCAATAAACTGCAAATGAATGGAGGCTTTTAGCAAAGGTGTTTGAACTTACAGCTCATGGCTGGCTTGCAATGTTTTGCTTTCAGACAAAACGAGTCTTTTCAAAGAATTCTTCTTTTTGCTTCTTGTTCTGAACTTAACTGAACTGCGACACCTGACTTGCAGTTTATACGATTTAAGAATTCGAACCGTGTAATTGGATGGGGTCTGCAATTTGTTTCTGTCCTCTGGTTGTGTTTGTCTCTTTTTGTTTCATCAGGTACTGCAGAGGGAAAAGCTGGTTTGCCCTCTTCATGGTGAAACAGAAAAAGCTGAAAATGTTTACAAGTTAGGGCTCCTTTTGCAAAGCCCTTTATTTGCTAATATGTTCTTATCAATAAAAATGTCGTGGAAGTTGGTTTTCCTGTCTGTTACTGATACCAGGGAAAAGGGTGGACTCCCTTTAATACACTGTGGGATTCTCTCTTAATCACTATATCCCCAAAAGCAGAAGTTTCAGAAGCTCTGCAGACAAATAGCCAGATCTGATATGTGACACTTTTTATGTGTCACTTTTGTCTTGGAATCAAAGTTGTGCAATGAAGCTCTTAGTCGTGTCAGTTCCCCTCCTATAGCTTTTGATGCAGTTGGCCATTTTCACTCAAAACTGATGGAGAATTAAAGATCTTCATGATATCTTTTAAACTTAGGTAAATAAAGGATAAGAAAGCCAAAGAAGGAACTCGGTAAGACCCACTGAAAGAGGTATTTATAAGCTCATATATCCTGAGGGGTAAGAGCCACCTAGCCAGCCTCCACCAGCCATGTCACATATGACCCAAATAGGTCTACTGGAAGGAGCCGGAAGTCCTGGTTGAGGTGGATGGGAAAGGAGGCAGAAAACCTGACTTGTAGGACATAGGACACAAATCTGCAAGAAAAAAAGTCTTTTCTAACTTTACCATTCCTGAAACAGCATGTTTATTTTGGGGCTGGATTGGGTTTTTGATATGGTTAAAGCCACGCTGTGAACCTCTACTGACAAGCAAGACACTTTTTGTTCATGACTGGCAGTTCCTATATTGCTGTGCAAGGTAAGAGCTTTGAAGAATCAAGTCTTTGGCAAAGTCAGAGTGATGGGGAAGCAGGGATGCTGATTAAGATATGGATATTATCCCAATAAGTAGGAAAGTAAGGGAAATAATCCATTTTCCTAGAGGCTGGCAATTTAAAAAGTAGTATATCCCATTTTTTTCACACCTCCTCTAGTTTTCATAGAAAGGTACAGCAGTTTGGTTTAGTGGCTTATTTTTTTTACAAAAGTGGGTAGAAATAATATTAAATATATAAGAACCAGCTTCCTCAGCCAGACAAAAAGCATGTAGTCTCCAATCCTATCTCTGTTACTCAATAGTGATTCATATCGATGAGGATTAACAGGTCATGTATGAAGCTATCTTTATCTGGTGTGTCCTACCAGCTCCTGGCAAACAGCAGTTCAAAGAATTTCTCAGCCAGCATTAATATGCAATGACATATTCTTTATCAGTGAGTTTAAGCTCTTTTATGAACCAGATTTTGCTTTTGCCTCTACAGTTTCCTGTGGCAATGAGTTCCACAATTTAATTATGAAGTGTATGAAAAAGTAATTTCCATTGTGTTTATTTTAAACCTTCCTTCTAATAATTTTATTTCAGACTGCCTATTTCTTGGGCATCATGAATAATTATTTGCAATTTTTCTTGTCTGTGCGTTTCCTAGCTATATAGACCTCTCCTATCCTTTCCTTCCCTCTCTATAATTCCTACAACCTATCATTTTGAATGTGTGGTTATAAGGTGGTTTTTTTTCCCTCCAAATGCATTACCTTGTATTCATCAGTATTAAAATTCAACTGCAATCTTATCACCCTGTCACTCAGCATTGTGAGATCCTTTTGTAAGTCTTTGAAATCAGCACAGAATTGACTATTCTGAATAATTTTGTGTTATTTATTCCCTTTTCCAGACCATTTATGAATATGCTGAGCTGAACAAACTCTAGGACAGATCCTTGAGGGACTTCCCTGGCAACTTTCCTTCACTCTGAAGAAGTTGTCTGTTATTCCTTTTGTTTCTTGTATTTTAAATTTGTATTAATCTGTAAGGAGATCATTCGTTTGGTTGGTCTGTCCATGCTTGTGTTTGCGCTACATTGCTTCCCATCAATATTCACATGCTCCTGCTCCAGCCGAGTTTTTTTCACAAAGGGAGACCTGCTGATTACATGGGATTGAACTGGGAGCAAGGCTAGTGGAGTTAGGAGCAGCTCAGCAAGCCTAGAAATCCCACTGATAAAACAGGCCGTGATGCCTTTCTCTTTCCTTCACCACCATATTGGATTTGCATGGCAGGGTTTTGGTAGCAGGGGGGCTACAGGGGTGGCTTTTGTAAGAAGCTGCTAGAAGCTTCCCCTGTGTCCAAAAGAGCCAATGCCAGCTGGCTCCATGATGGACCCACCGCTGGCCAAGGCTGAGCCCATCAGTGATGGTGGTAGTGCCTCTGTGTCAACATATCTAAGACAGAGGGAAAAGTTGCTGCGCAACAGCAATTGCAGCTAGAGAGGGGAGTGAGAATATGTGAGAGGAACAACTCTGCAGCCACCAAGGTCAGTGAGGAAGGAGTGGGATGAGGTGCTCCAGGCACTGGAGCAGAGATTCTCCTGCAGCCCTTGGAGAAGACCATGGTGAGGCAGGCTGTCTCCTGCAGCCCATGGAGGTCCACAGGGGAGCAGATACCCACCTGCAGCCTGTGGAGGACCCCATGCTGGAACAGGTAGACGTGCCTGAAGGAGACTGTGACTCTGTGGGAAGCCCACACTGGAGCAGGTGTGCTGGCAGGACTTGTGACCCTGCAGTGGACCCATGCTGGAGCAGTCTGTTCCTGAAGGGCTGCACCCCATGAAAAGGACCCACGCTGGAGCAGTTCGTGAAGAACTGCAGCCTGTGGGAAGGACTCATGTTGGACTTCATGAACTGTCTCCCATAGGAAGGATCCCATGCTGGAGCAGAGGAAGAGTGTGAGGAGTCCTTCCCCTGGGGAGGAAGGAGTGGCAAAGAAAACATGATGAACTGGTCACAAGCCCCATTCCCCATCCCCGTGCATCACTGGTGGGGAGGAGGTAGAGAAATGGGGATTGAAGTTGAGACCAGGAAGGAGGGAGGTCAGGGGGGAAGGTGTTTTCAGATTTGGTTTTATTTGCCATTATCCTACTCTGATTTGATTGGTAATACATTAAACGAATTTTCCCTGAGTCGAGTCTGTTTTTCCCGTAACAGTAACTGCTGAGTGATCTCCCTGTCCTTATCTCCACCCACAAGCCTTTCGTTATATTTTCTCTACCCTGTCCAGCTGAAGAAGGGAGTGATAGAACGGCTTTGGTGGGCACCTGGCCAGGGTCAGCCCACCACAATCTCCATCGGAAGAGAACAGCTAGAGCTACTACAATAAATACAGCCTGTGCTCAGTGCAACAGCAAGACAAGGGAAGGGGAGAGCAGCTGACCGTGCTGGCCATTAATTGAACCTGACAAGTGTTTACACGAGGAATCAGACTGGCAGTGGCCTAAAAGCACTGATTTATAAGGCTATTGATTAGCAGTGACCCAGTCAGGAAGAGCAATGGCAAACTGCTGCTTCAGCATTGCCCAGAAGAGCAAAGCTCAGTGCAAATAGCCCACGTGTGTGTATTTATAGAAGTATCCATACACTCATTACCATCCCAGACTTCTGTTAACATATCCATATATCACAACACCTATGCATTCACCAGACCAAACCCGTACTCTGTTATCCTTCACATTGATTAGGTTTTTACACACATATTGAGACAGATGTACTAGATGTACTTGTTATTAGCTGATACATATTTATAAAGGCAGACAAGTAAGTATGCATCTGTGGTCACGGTTTATCTTTTGCTGCCTTGCTTTCCTAGGAATGCAGCACAGCTCTCTTCAAGATTACTTCCCTTTTTATTGGTATCTCATCTTCCACATTGAAGCGGCTTCAGTCTCTAAAGTCCTTCAAATTATAAATACATCTTAGCACTCCCTGATGTAATGCATCATAAGTATGCATCTCACACTCCAAGCATGAAATATTCACTTGGTCTACTTGGCTTGCTGCACGTGGAATATTTTAATATTGTACAAATCAACTTTTTTCAGGCAAATATTTTTTCATCACCTTAATATTGGAGGACTTCTTTTAGATGTATAAATACATTCAGTGTTTTAAAATCCTCATTTATACTAATGTTTCTGAACATGAGATGCAAATACAATGCAAAACAAGAGGCTTACTATTTGCCCTCTCTCTGATAGCACAGAGAAATATTCTATTTCAAGCCTAGTTCTTATTTTTTTAACTTGAGTTTGCCCACCTAGTGAGCAGGTAATGGACTGAGGATTAGGAATTTTTGGAATTAAAAAGACTTCAGGGTTTTCCTAATACCAAATCAAATCTGAAATTTTATAAACCTATAACCTAGAAAAAACTCAAATCCCAATCTCAAAAACCTTTCAAATGCAACAGCATTCAAATTTTTTCAATCAAGCTGTTCAATATTTATTTTCATCTTTTTTATATATATATATATACACATAAATGTGAACTGATCAGAAAAGTTTTTGGAGTCACCATCAACATCTGGGACTGAAAGGAACTCCAATGTCACCACAGTGTCCCTACAGGTTAGACGCATTGCCATGAAACTTGGCACTCATAGGGAGCTGCCAGTTTGGTTAGTTGTGGCACCAGAGAGCTTTTGGGATGGGTGCTGTAAAGTGCAAAATAAACAACATCCTTTAGTGTAGAGTTGAGAGTGCAAAATAGGGCAGACATCAGCAAGGAGAGGACACAGTGCTGTGAATGTCATGTAGCAAAACAAGCCAAAGTTTAGGTCTCTGTTAAATAAATACATTAGAGCTTTTTACTATCAAAGCTCTCATTTGTACATCAACTGTTCTGGCCATTAGTAAGAAGTTTGCTTTGGATATTACAGAATCACAGAATGGTAGGGATTGGAAGGGACCTTCAGAGATCATCTGGTCCAAGCACCCTGCCAGAGCAGATTCACCTGCAGCAGGTTGCACAGGATGGTGTCCAGGCAGGTTTTGAATATCTCCAGAGAAGGAGACTTCACAACCTCTCTGGGCAGCCTGTCCCAGTGCTCTGCCACCCTCAAAGGAAAGAACTTTTTCCTCCTGTTGAAATGGAATTTCCTGTGTTCCAGTTTGTGCCCGTTGCCCCTTGTCCTGTCACTGGGCACCACTGGAAAGAGTCTGGCCCCATCCTCTTGACACCTGCCCTTTAGATATTGGTGAGCATTGGTGAGATCCCCTCTCAGTCTTCTCTTCTCCAGGCTAAACAGACCCAGGTCTCAGCCTTTCCTCATAACAGAGGTGCTCCATTCCCTTGATCATCTTTGCAGTCCTCCTCTGGACTGTATCCAATAGTTCCTTGTCTGTCTTGAACTGGGAAGGCCCAGAACGGGACACAGTACTCCAGACGTGGCCTCACCAGGGCAGAGTAGAGGGGGAGGATGACCTCCCTCGACCTGCTGGCAACGCTCTTTCTAATGCACCCCAGGACACCATTGGCCTTCTTGGCCAAAAGGGCACATTGCTGCCTCATGATCAACTTGTCCAACAGGACACCCAGGTCCTTCTCTGCAGAGCTGCTTTCCAGCAGGTCAGCCCCTGACCTGTACTGGTGCATGGGGTTATTCCTCCCCAGGTGCAGGACCCTACACTTGCCCTTGTTGAACTTCGTTATGTTCCTCTCCACCCCAACTCTCTAGCCTGTCCAGGTCTCACTGAATGGCAGCACAGCCTTCTGGTGTGTCAGCCACTCCTCCCAGTTTTGTGTCATCAGCAAACTTGCTGAGGTTATACTCTGTGCCCTCACCCAAGTCATTGATGAATATGTTGAACAGGACTGGACCCCGTACTGACCCCTGGGGAACACCACTAGCTACAGGCCTCCAACTAGACTCTGTGCTGCTGATCACAACCCTCTGAGCTCTGCCATTCAGCCAGTTCTCATCCACCTCATTGTCCACGCATCTAACCCACGTTTCCTAAGCTTACCTATGAGGATGCTGTGGGAGGTAGTGTCAAAAGGCTTGCTAAAGGTGAAGTAGACAATGTCCACTGCTCTCCCCTCTACCCAGCCAGTCATTCCATCATAGAAGGCTATCAGATTGGTCAAGTGTGATTTCCCCTTGGTGAATCCATGTTGACCACCCCTGATAACCTTCTTTTCCTCTACATGCTTAGAGATGACATCCAGAATGAGCTGTTCCATCACCTTGCCAGGGATGGAGGTGAGGCTGACTGGCCCGTAGTTTCCCGAGTCCTCCTTCTTGTCCTATTTGAAGACTGGCATGACATTGGCTTTCCTCCAGTCCTGAGGCACCTCTCCTGTTCTCCATGACCTTTCAAAGATGATGGAGAGTGGTTGCGCAATAACATCTGCCAGCTCCCTCAACACTTGTAGGTGCATTCCATGTGGGTCCATGGATTTGTGGGTGTTGAGTTTGCATAAGTGATCTCTAACCTGGTCCTCCGCAACCAAGGGAAAGTCTTCTTTTCTCCAGACTTCTTCTCTTACCTCCAGGTTCTGGGATTCCTGGGGGCTGGCCTTAGCAGTAAAGACTGAAGCAAAGAAGTCATTCAGTAACTCCACCTTCTCTGCATCTTCCATCACCAGGACGCCCACCTCATTCGCAGCAGGCCCACATTTTCCCTAGTCTTCTCTTTGCTACTGATGTACTTGAAGAAACCCTTCTTCTTGTCCTTGACATCCTTTGCCAGGTTTAATTCCAAGTGGGCCTTAACCTCCCTCATTGCATCTCTGCATACTCTGACAACATTCCTATATTCCTCCAAAGTGGCCAGTCCCTCTTTCTACATTCTGTAAACTTCCTTCTTCCATTTGAGTTTTTCCAGAAGCTCCTTGCTTATCCATGCAGGTCTTCTACCTCCTTTGCTTGATTACAGAAAGAAAGTGTTTAAAAGACAGAACTGTGCAAATGGGCTTGAGGAGCAATATTATTTGTATTTGTAAAGACTTATAGCAATACTCATAGCAATACTTTCATTTGACTGGTCAGAAAGTCTCTGAAGAAACCCACTGCTCCCTGTGCCTCCTCCATTTTGGTCTGCTATCTCAGCTCTCACAGCTCCAGACAACAACATCTTATTAACCAGGTCAGTCCCTTACCCTGACCTAGGTAAGACTGATCTGCGAGCAGTTCCTGGATCCACATCACTACCTCTCTTTTCCTGGAGAGCTAAATGAGCTTTCTGGGAGAGACACAGGAGCCAGAGTTGCTCATCCATGAGCACAGGGACTCTTTCTAACTGTCTTTCACTCTTCTACTAGTTCTACAAAAATCTTTGTATGAATTTGTGAGTTCTGCAACTCTATAAATTGTCTTGGCAAGAAATCAATAAAGACTAAAACCTAATGAATTAGGTTTCCACAACTGATTTCATCAGAGGCCCCAAATCAGCCAGGTGCTTAGATGGGCTTACCTTCCAGCACCTGATCAGTCTTACTTCTAGTCAGCTCTCTGCTGTCTTTGCTCCAGGCATGTAAGCAAGCAGTTCAATTAAAGATGTCTTGATGGAACAATTTTATGTGCATGATAAATCATGATAAATGAAATACATGCTTTGTGCTTTCCTGACCATAAACCTAACAAAAAAAAAAAAAAGAAAAAAGAAAAAAAAAGCAATTACTGGCTTGGTTTTGCTTTCAAAGTCTTTTGTATAGTAATGTCACCTATTAACTTCAGGTATGGCTAAAATTCATTTGGCTGAATGAACAGAAAAATAACTAGAAGAATTTTATAATGCACATTAGGTTTAATGCTGGGAAAAGTTCAGAGACAGCAGTCTGGATCTTCAATTATCTATTCTGAATGCTGGTTTGAATACTTGTTTTGAGCAAGACCTGGATTGCACCTTTCTGCCCCTCTGGACCCCTGCAGCACGATGGGCTGGAGTGATGGACAGCCATACCTTTTGGTCTCGGAGACTATCTTGCACTTAACATCCTCACCACCTTTAGTAATCTCTGGGAATTACTAATTAGATTTCTTATTAGTGCTCTCTGAGAGCTTCAGTTTCTTTAACTGAGAAAGGATGTTGGGGAGAGGCAGGATTTAAATGAACAACGAGAACGGAGCTGGAATATAGAAGCTGTCCTAGGTTGCAAAGTATATTCAGCTGTGACTGTTGTTTTGCATATGTTGTTCTTGGTTTGCAGATAAATAGCAGCACAAATGGATTCACATGTAAATTTGTCCCATGATGATGCTACGTAGCAGAAAAGAACATGGCTCTCCAGGGCTTGTCTGCTTCAGTTCAGGGGCTATCAAGTTCCTCTGTAAAGCTGCCTGATGTGCTCAGTGTTTGCAGGAGTGAGACCAGAGGAAAGAGTGAGAAATCACATGAATTCTTTTTTTCTACCAATTCTGTGCAATTGTGAGCTAGTCCCTCCAGCAGGTTAACACCATACATCAATGTGGGGAGCGTAAAAGGGCATATTTCCATTAGGGAGCCGATTTCCTTTAAAGCATCTGCATTTCAGAACCAACCCAGACCCCACCACTGCTGAATTGCTGGGGCTCATCCCCCAGAGTGCAGAAGGCAACCACTGCGTGGCTAAGGGAGACGAAGCAACCCAATATTTGTTAAAACAATACAGACCCAGCTCTCCCGGGCTGAGTGATGACACACTTCTGTTTGCAGGAACATTTAGTCCACTCCCCCTGAAAATCAACTGTTTGTAATGGAAATGCTGATGTCCTATCTGCCGTGACAATAATGGAGGAACCATGAAATATGCCCAGGGATCTCCTTTATTGGTTTTAAAGTGAAAACAGAGGCACATTCACAACTGTAATCTGCTCAGGACAGAAATTTTCTCCTTGTTATCTGTGGGTCCAAATGTAATACGTTTTTAATTGCCTATTCAACACACCTAGCAATTAAGGCAAAATGATATCTCTTCTTTTGAAAAATGTATGAGCTTTACAATTAGAAGTAATTGTCCTTGTTAATTGAAAGTGCAGCTTTATTTTCTGTTGATTGTATTTTTTTATTAAAGGATTCTAAAGGCTTTTGAAATCCCATTAAAGGGCAAATGCTATTGTGTGCTTCCACTGCAGTCACAAAGGACAAACTAGGGGGTCAGATCAGTCCTTGTGGGGCTCTTTAAGCTCTGTGAGTATTCAGGATAAAGTTAGCGATGTTTGAATATGCTAAGCTGTGCTGGAGCGTAACTTTCTGAACATCTTTTTCTCACAGAAATCGGTAACACTCAGATTCCTGCCTCTTGGGACAATGGTCATCGCTACATTATGTATACATGCCGCTCCAAGCAAAATAGTGCCAAGCTCTTGTGTGCTGCTGTTTGACGAAGCAAGATTAAATATAACCGCACTGCGTGCAGAAGAAGACACTTGAGGAACACCAAGAATTTTGGAAGGCCCGGGGTATTGGACACAGAGTCAGCAGATCCATAGCTGGATCAGGGAACCAGCGAAAACGCAGCACACCACACAGGAACTGCAGCCGGTGCTTCACATCCAGGTTGCAGGAGATTGGTATGACCAAGCTGTTTTTCAAAGCAAGGGAGAGTGTTGTCTGCTGCTCTCTTTTGCATGCTGGGAATGGTCAAACTGAAGGAAGACAGGAAAAATGCTGATCGCAGATGAACATGTAAGACAAAATACATTCTGGAAATGGAAACACCAGGGCAGTCCTTGTATGCCCTGAATGTCTCACTCCATATACAATGGTACCTATGATATAAGCTGCATCATGATTTTGATAAATGGCATCACACTTCCAGTGGGGGAATTGGGACATCTTCAACATCCAGGCTACTCTGCCTGTCAGCGGATGCCAGAATTAAACCTCAGTGCATGAAATCAAGCCTGCTGTGAAAAGATCCTGCACAAGACCCTCAGAGTCCCTCTTCACCCTTCAGCAGAGAGCTGGAGCGTGCAGAGCTGTGCTGACTTACATGCGAAGTCATCCTTCATCTTTTCTTGTCCATGCTTTTGCAAATGGAACCAAATGGACACGGCCAGGCTTTTCTTCTGAAAACTCTCTGCCTTATTCTTCATGTCACCTTTAAATTGCTGGATGCCGTGTTTCACAGAGCAGCTCCGAAGAAAGACACAAGGCAACTGCTTCATTTAACACTGTTTGACAAAGTGATCTCTCATGACCTCCCAGCAGCAACCTTCTCACTCATTTTAAGTACAATGTAATTGCTGCATGTCTGACTCACCTTGCTGTCTTTCAAGTGCACTTCTATGCCTACATTTTTAGGCATGACTTTAAAATACACTGTTAAACCCTATCTCCTCTTATTTCTATATTTCTCTGTTGTTCTGGCTGGGAGGTCTGTCAATCAAATGGATGCTTAACCTTTTCTTCTGACGGGAGAAAATAATCCCAGATAATATACATCAGTCTGTGAGAAATGAGTACTTGAAAACTGCGTGCATCTGTGTACTTGTTTGAGTCTAATTAGATTTAATGGGACAATGTTTGGCTTGCTTCTCCCCAGACCTGGCAAACAGCTCAACCATTTGATTTGTGAGTATTTCAGTAGCGGCAGTCAGGGTCCAGTTCAGCATTTGAGTGGTTCACTGCCTCTCTGACAAGGGACTGTGTATTCACAGCAAAATGCTACAGGTTCCACACCCAATAGTAACAGGAAAGATAGAACTACGGTTGTACTCCACATTAAAGCACCAGAATATTGCTTGCACTGTATTCAAGTCCAGAGGCTCACACCAAAATCATGGTCGACTGAAGCTAACAGGGAGTCAGCAGCAACCCCAGAAGGTAATTCATCCTGTCTTACACAGCAGTGTCTGAGCGAGGGACATGTACTACTCTCAAGGGGTGCCTCTCTTTCCTTTAATTATAGTGGAATGGTAGTAACTAGCCAAACTAAATAGTTAGTATTAGCTAAATGAATTACCATCACAGTCTCTATATAATCACAGTGTGATTAATGTGTTGGAAAATACCCCATGTAGAAACTCCATTTATTCTACAAAGGAAGTTCATGCTGATTCTTCTGACATCTACCTTACGATGGGCTGAACAGCTCCGTTGAGGTGCCCCTCTTCCCACTAGTTATTCAAGAAGCCCAAGAGTAGACTTTCAGATCGCCAGAGTAGTGAGAGCAACCCATGTCCAGCTTGGTGAGCCATACTTGGCCACCGATTCCTTAGTTACAGTCTTTATGCATAGTTCATTTTTCAAGTTTTGGTGAATATATTTAGAAGCTGAAATATATTGATGGAACACAATAATATAATATAATGTAATACGATTTAAAAACATATGAAGTTAAAGTTATTCTAGGACATAGTAGCTCATGTCTACCATTTTGAACTAAAAATAGATGTCTTTAAAATCCATAGTTAATTCTGATTCCTGTTGGGGAAACTGTGGATTTAATTTGGAACTTAGGGACAGATTCTTGGCTGGTGTAAATGGGTGCCTGATCCTCTGTCTTCACGTGCCAGCTCTTAGGTCTTAATCTGGAGATTAAAATGCTTTTCAACCCTGAGCACAGGGCTGAAATAATTAAAAAGCTTTTCAACCCTGTCCAATGCACAGGATGCTCAGGAGAAGTCTTTTCTTCTCATTGCTACTGGTCTATTGAAGCTAGTTGGATGCTGCAGGTTTTTTTTTTTTCTCAGATCTCCTCCAGGTAAAATATATCTGTCAAAGGCTTTGCCCCACATGGTCCTGAGTGCCTTATGGGAGCCACAGAGAGTAGACCTAGCGTCAGTGGTCTCCCATAAGCACTGAGAGTGTTGAGTCCCTTCCAGCAGGGAGATTTTAAAGAGCAGGGCTTGCCTCCTTCTGTATGTTGATCTCATTTTCCCCAGCCTTCCCTCCTGATGTAAATGATACTTGATCCCTAAAACCAGAAGGCAACTTTGCAAGGAAGTGGTTACACAAGGTGTTGTTTGCATTAAAAATTGTTAAAGCATGATGAGCATTTGGGGTGAAGCAATCTTGCTACCTGCTAAGGCTTGAATGGTACCTCAGATGAATTTATAGTAGCTCACGCCTATGTTCTATAATTCATATGGATTTTTAATTCTCCTTCAAGAAACATACTGCCTGCAGTGATGTGCATTTTTTACCTTATTTGTTTCTCCTGCCATACCCCAGCTGGTAAGGGGGGAGACGGCATCTTTGAGGCCCAGACTAGCAATCACCATGTCTAGATGTAATTTAACCACAAGCAGTAGGATATGTCTGACTCAGCGTAGGCACTGCAGTGCAGAAAAGCCAGTTGACTTAAGCTGCCCAGGGTGATGGTGTAGTACAGGATAAGATCTGTGTTCTCCTAAAGTAGATATTTAAACTAAATCAGAAACATTGTGTCTTTTTCTCTCCATCTACTAGGAAGGGGGCTAAGAGAGAGCGGTTCACCTTTACACTGTCTGTACTACAGATGTCTGAAGTTGGCTACAGTAACACCCCTCATTCCCTATATCCCACTGGCAGATCCCATGTGATAAATGTTTCCATGGTTATGCCCAGTCATCATCTCAGCTCTTGTTAGGGCTCTGTCTCTTGAAATCATAAGTTGGTACCAGCAACTGACAGTTTTGTAGTTCCGGAAACTGCAATGGTGCGCTGCTGATAGGAAAGATGAAATCAGGGTTTTTTATATGGATATTCATTCTCCAACTTGCAAATCAGAAGAGAAGTCTAGAGTATTCATTCTGTCTGTCCCCAGCAATTTCTGTCTGTAGCCTTCTGCAGGGACTGGGCTCTGACCCTCGGAAAATGACTCTGAACTGCTGTAGCCCATTCTTAGGGCACAAAAATCACAGTTTATTTGGTCCAAGTTCACATTTGCTAGGAGAGCACAATGTGCTGTAGAAATTGGTTGATTTTATTAGTGCAGGAATGTCCAAAGACAGTTTTGAGTCCTGAAGCATGGCTGTGAACTCATCTCACTCTCAGGATAGATGCCAGACACGGCTGGGATGGGTGACCTGGGAGTTTCCATCTTCAGATTGGCATCACTCCAATCTTTCTTTGCCTTGACTGGGACACAGCTGCTAATTTTGAAAAATCATCAAAAACTTTTATTGTGCTTATTCATGGTCTAAAGGAGTTGCAGAGTTGCTCATTATGAATTAATTAACACTTTAGTATATATCTTATATTACGCCGGTGCCTTCAGGGAAACACTAATCAGGATAGGGAGATGACATGGAGAGAACAAAGACTACGTTCCCACTGGAAAAGCCTAAGAGAACTGACTTGAGTCTAAGAAGAAAGACCTAAACCATCACAGACCCATTGCCTTAGTCCATAGTGCAAAGAGCTGTAGAGATCTATAAGCACCATTGTCATGCATTGGTGGGAGCCATGCATGAAGGTGTTGGAAAGTGGTCTCTTAGGAGAAAGAATTATAACCCTCATCTGGGTTTGGTTTGCTGTGCTGAAAGATAGGTAGGGCCATCCTGAATGTGGGGAAAAACATTGAAAAACTAAAAAAAATATGAAAACTAAAGATTAAAAGCCAGCATCTTCCAATTCCTGTGTTTTCCTCTCACAGCAGCTTTCCTTAATGTTTTCTATCTTTTCACATTTTCTTGGCAGATAACTCTGCTGTATCTTACTGCTCTCCTGTGATCTCTTCCCATACAGGAATGGCTTTATTCTGATTTGTCTTTTTAATGATTTCTGAATATTTGATTCTAATGATCACAGCATGGTCTGAGGTGAGGAAGTGCATCGGAACGGAATGGTTGATAATGTGACTGATCATGACCTGAATCATATTAAGTGGTGTTTTTAGAAAACATCAGCCTGGCTCCAGACAAAGGTATCTTATTGGTAGGAAGGAAGTGTTTAACCTAGAATTTGACTGTCTTGTTTCATTGGTTTGAGACTACTCAATATGTGCAATAATGTAACAGCAAAACACAGCAAAACAAACCATCCCCTGACAACCATTCCAATTTTCAGCCAATTAACGGTGTTGTAAGGCTTCCCTAGCACCATACTGGAGTGAATTGATGTGAAGTTATTCTCTTTGCTTATGTTGCTAAATTAGTGTGTTGTGGTTTAACCCCAGCTGGCAACTAGAACCCTCCAGAAGGGTGGGGGGAAGAGGAAAATAAAAGGAGGAGAAAGGAAGAAAAAAAACCTTGTAGCCTGGGATAAAGACAGTTTAATAGAAACAATAACAGAAAAGGAAAAATAACAATAACAATAATAATGATGACATGGGTCACTCTCACTGCCCCGTGAATTGGCACCATCTGGGCAGTGATTGTGTATTCCTGTCCCCCAGATAACCCCCATTTATATACTGAGCGTGATGTCTATGGTATGGAATATTTCATTGACCATTCCAATGTTCTGTCTGTGCTTCTATGGGAAGCTGAAGAAGTCCTTGAATAGTGTAAACATCACTTAACAACAAAAAACGATAGGTATTATTGACATTCCTTTCACAGCAATCACTAGAAAGAAAATTAACTCTTTCTCCTCTGAAACCAGGACATAGTGTTTTACCCATACTATGGTTATGTTCTCCATAGAGAACAGGGAAGTGGTCCCAATTTTAGGACATCATGATGGAGCTGGAGAAAAAAACAGTTGCAAAACATCTCCAGTGACCTACACTAGTAAGTCACAAATTTGGGAGTGATTTCCCACCAGAGGGTAATTTTCTCATTGGATTTAAAGTGTCTGGGATGAAGATTGAAGGTGTCTGGGATGAGGACTGAAGGTGGCTGCATTGTGAAGGGGTGAAAAAAGGAGGTAAGTCAGTTTTACAGATTGGGATGGAAACATCCTTGCTGTTGGGCATTTCCTGGTAGATTGTGAGGACTAGGGGTAGGTCCATTTCTTTTTAAACTATTTGTTTGGCAAAGTTTCTTCTTGCCTACATTCTTGTTTGTTCCCATTTTCTTTTACACGCTGAACTTCTTCCCCTCCTCTGACATTTTCTTTCTCTGTTTCTTTTCCCTGTGCTACACATCTGTTATTCTGCTTCTTTCTATTTATTTCCCCTTCCTACTTTCTAAAATCACTTGAAATCCTCCCCTCTGCCCTTTCTTCCCTGTCAGCAACCCTCAGGCTTTCCATGTATTGATCTGTTACCCTGCATTTTGTCTTGTATTATTTTGTTATCTTAAGGGTGAAGCTTAACTGTGCAGAGGACTTGTCAGTCCTACACTGACAAAGCACTGGGCAGCTTAAATGGTGTGGACATGTTGTACAATAATAGTCACCTGTAATGTTTATATTTTCATGGCAAAATAATAACTGGAGGCAAGTTAGAGGTGTAAATCCTGCAAATTGCAGAGGTTTCTAACTATGTAGCTGCAGCAATGACTTAATAATATTGATGGCAGTTCTGTTGTTTTCTTGTATGATGTGAGAAAAGTAGCAGAGACCTGTTACAGATTTTCCCTTTTACCTTACTCCACTCCTACCAGCAGAAGTACCACCATCAATTCAGCACGTAGGTATTTTTATCACAAACCTCTGAGATCAGAACCATGCAGCATTTTGCAAAACATAAGTAGCTTTGTTATAGTATCATACGACAGAATATCAATAAAAAAAGGGTGGAAGCAAGAAATTTTTTTTCTGTACTCAGCATGTAGTAAACTTAAGCTTGGAAGATTTTAAAATGGCCTTTTCTTTTATTACAGGTACAGGCTGACCAGCAATGGGCAGACCCCGTACTGTCCCGAGTCCAGGGAAATCTCACCAGGTCCTTTACAGCAGGTTGGCCATGGGATGTGTAAACGGTGGCACACCATCGCGACGGAGATTTTTCAACTATGTCTCGGGAATAAATCCTTATGAAAAGTAGTCTCTTAAGCATAGAGCTTCTGCTAACATCAGGTCCAAATTAAGTTCCTGGGGACACTCTTGAAAGCAAAAGACATCAGATTACAAGAATGTGGGGTTTATTGCCACTTGAATACCTAAACAAATCACCGAGATATTTATGTTAACAAGCTGTTTCAGCACCCCAGCGTTAAAAATACTTCTTACATACATGCACTAGTGACACACATGTGTATGCCCACACTGGCATGCGTAGATACACCCCCACACATACATGGGAGGAGAGAGAGGGAGAAGATTTTTTTGCACCATCACTCTCAAAGATATTTTAGGGCAAATTCAGGGAGAAGTTAAGCTTTGTCTGCCACATTAAGTCAATGTGTATTGAAGGTGCAATAAAGCTGCAAAGACATCAATGAGCACAACACCCGGTGCAGTCAGAACCAACAGGCTGAGGTCTCTGGAATATATGATTTCTTCCCTTTCCCTTTAAATATTTTTTTGAAAGCAGCAGTGAGCATAATTTACTGTCCTAGCAAGATACAAATTGTTTTCTGAAGAAAACACTGGGCATTTGCCTACATATTTCATGCAGCTGTCATTATAGAAAAAGAGGTTTTAGGAAACTGGCCTCCTCTGATTGCATCCTTGTTATCAATACATTCATTTCCATTTCTTTGTTTTGTTACAATTGCAGAAACATTTTATGGTTTTCATTTTATTTTAATTAATGTTTATTTTTTAATCAAAACAAATATGTCTTAAGGAAGTCATTCCTTTTAAACAAGGATCCTTTACCCAAGTTTTAGGTATCTTTCAATCATTTGTTTTCTGTCTCAGCAATGAACCTTCCTCTGATACTCTCAGATCAAGATTGGCTGTCTTTATGCAGACATCCAATAAGGAATCATCACTGCTGGTTTTTTTATTTAAACAAAAGGCAAGGTAGACAAGCTGGTGTCAGGAATGGCAAACACCCCTCTGACTCTTTGTCTAAGGGTCCCTTCCAGCCTTATTTTCCATGACTACATGGTAAAACATCACTTCATCAAAGAAATTCCTTTACTAGTGCTCTGGGAGTGAGAGCAAATGGGGAATGATACACCAGAGATGTACTCTGCTCTGTCACACTGTATGTAAACTATGAAATTCTGAATGATAAGAAAGCTGACAGGGCTAAGCTCTGAAAACCTGGTTTAAGAAAGACAGTTCATGTTTGGAAAAAGATCTGGGTAAGGACAATCTATTAATCATGCTCCACAACGTCTTCCCTGTGAACTGAGTCCAACCTCATTGTGCTCTTGTTGTAATAGATTGCAACGTCTAAGTACAAATACCAGATCCATAAAGACCCCAAAGTCCACCAGGAATGTGCAGGAATTCAGAATTCCTCCTTGATCCTTGATGGAGCAGACACCTTCATACCAGCCAGCCAAACACCTGATTAAACACGGTTCTCCCTGCCAGCACATCTGTTACAGCGAATACTCAAACTACCAAAGTTGTGTAGTTCTTATTAAAAAAAAAAAAAAGGTTTGGAGCAGTGCCCATCCTATCTACCTGCTAACCTCATAGCCTTACCAGTCCTCCATCCTGAGGAACCCGTCCTCAGAAGCAGAGCTGGCAGACAGCATCACAGCAGAACTCATGGCTGTGCCTGCAATATGCAGCAAGACGGTGGGTGCTGCTGGAGATTTAAGCTGGAGTGTATTTTGATATGTGGGCTGTCGGAAGCCTTTGAAGGCTGCATGTACCCATCTGCGGGTAAAATTAGGCCTTTGCTATGTTCTCCATGGACCCAACACTGAAAGTGGTGCGTGTTGCAAGATGTACAGAGCCTCGGCACATGAAACACATGTTTTCAGGTCACAGTGGCAAGGATCCTAAGTTTGGCTAACAGTTTGGACTTGTTGGATAAATTACTTCGCTCCTCTGGTCCATGAAACTATTATAACAGTTGTTAGTGCAAGAGATACCACACTTTAAAAAAGCCCGGCCACTCTTACCTCTCTGGGACAACCAGGGTGATCAGTTTTGCAATTCCTGGCATATAGAACTGCTTCTTAGGAGTAGCTAAAACCCTGCCCAAACCCCCTTTTTATAACCAGTAGTTCTGATGGTGATATTTATCCATATTGTCCATAATTATTGATACTTTCTGTTAGGATGTGGTGTGCAATTTACACTCTTGCTAATTCTGAAGTGGAAATGAAACTTATCTTCTACTAAATTAATAGCATTTTCATAACTGCCCTTGCATGGGTAATTTGGAGCAGAAAATCTGCGTACCTCTGTCTGTTTTACTAATGCATTGGATATTCAGTGACAGTACAGATTCAAGAAACATTTCTATTGAGGCACACAATAAGGGTAGTCAAAGGTATACTTTCTATCATCCATAAACAATGGCAAATCTTGGAGCCTTGCAAAATAATGCCTGCTAGAAGAAGTATCTATGGCATGGAATCCAGGTATTTTCTTAATCTGCATTTTTAATAAAGTTTATATAACGCACTCATTGTGCAGGGAAATGTTCAGAAAAAGCAAATCAAACTCTCACTCCAGACAACCACAGAGCCATTCACAATTCACTCAAATTAAGTCATAAAATAAACTCCCTGCTTGCAAGACCTTCCCCAGAGGCAAGACCACCACAATAACAATAGGGCCTTTCTCCAACGCTCTTGCATCCAGAGAAGTTACAAGTACGGGTGTAACGGAGTCTTTTAGTGCCTCTCACAGTAAGAACAGAAGGCAGCCGTGTCCGTGCTAGGTAGGCAGGCAAATAATTAACCACAGTTTGACACTTCATGAAAATTAAAACAAATTGAACTTGGGGTTTTGGGGATGTTTTTAGCTACTTCTGAATCTATCCATTTGAGAAATAATTATCTTTGGAAAAGTCCTTTGGTGGGAATGCTCCACGGTCTCAAAAGTTGTGTTTGAATTTTCTTACATCATAAATGGCAGGAAGGAAGGCTGTGTTGAGAAAGGCATGAAGAAAATCATGTTCTGCTTAATTATGGTACTTAAAGAATCTGTTCTTTTTTTAAGCTGAAAATTTGATTCTTCACAAATATAAAGAAAATGTAGTTAAAGTGTGTAAATTCCTGGCATTCTATTTTGCACAGTACATAGACACGCCATGGGGAATTGTTGTAAGGAAGGTCCATTTGTGTTCCACTTACTGGCTTTTCCTCCTTGGAAAGATTCTTTGATGATAAATGTGTTTAAAAATCCATTACAACTGTTACATTGGGTTGTTTTCAATTGGAAAGGGGGAAAAAGTGGCATAAACAATTTTATATTTCAAATGCAATTCATGCTGAAACATTCTGCTGCGGCATAATTTAAACTGCAGATTGGAACAAATAATACAGAACTGCTTTGTTTTAAAACATTGGTATACATAAAAAATGTATTATTCAAGGGAGCTCTTTGGGCTAGTTCTGAAATAGAAAATAATGTACGCAGACGGTCTTATATACATATGTAAGTAAGAAATTTGAAGAAGCAGTAACACATGGGACCCAGCTGTGATCTCATCAGATGCTTTACAGGGATGCTGTCTAGCTTGTGAGGTTTATTTTTCCTTCTTCCTTTTCCAATTCCAAAGGCCCAGGTAAATATGTTCCATCTTCTATTCTTTACCCACCTCATTTAATATTCCCTTGCCTTTCTCTTCTTCGACACCCTTAATAAGAATATGATCATTGGTCAGCTTGCTTATACTTTTAATTTTCCTTTTTAGTGTCACTGCTTTTGAGCTCTTCAGCTGCAATGTCTTCAGTGGCCACAAGAAGTGGCCATCTTCTCTGTTCCCTCCTCTGGCCACCTCTATGCCTTGTTAGAGTTTTTTTTGGACTGCTTGGAAGGTGTTTGGAACAAAGGCTGCTCTGAGGCCTCTGCAACACACTCATGCTATTGTTTGATCCGGAAGGAGCCAGTGTACAGGTCTCCCTTGTAACACAGTAGACGCTGCTTCTCACACAAAAGCTCTTCCTGCAGCCTCTCCATGAAGTCCTATTGCCAAGAAGTTTGAGCGATCTTGAACATCTTGTGTTTGTTCCAAGAGACCAGTCCTGTCCGTCAAACAGGTGGAGTAGGTGGATGTTCTCCATTTTCAGAAAGCAGTGGTGACCTACACAGTCACCGATTCCTGTAACACACCTGATAAGTGGAAACTCAACAGCAATGACACACTATACTACTTTAGAAGCAGCTGGACCTGTTGCACCTTGTTATTTTTAAAGCAGGGATCACCAGCATTTTATTTTGCAGCACAAACACTTCAAGTGGAAAACAATAAAGTGCAGTTTATGCTTAGTGCCCACTTACAGTAAACCTTTAGCTTGTAGCTCATGGAAATTGTGTGTTAGCTGTTGACAAGGACTGCATTGTGGTGGATGCTGTATGGTCACAAAATAAAGAGACAGTGTGTCTGCAGGAGTCTGCGATGCTATCCTCCTGCTTGAGGGCAATGTGCTGCCTGAAATGTGTTCTGGCATTGCTTGCTGCCAGTGGGAATGGTCACATCAGGGTTTCAGGGCTGGCAGAGAGACTGAAGCGTGATGGAGACCACAGTCTGCCGCTTCCTCCCTATGGCTGCCCTTGAGCCAGCAACAGCTGAGCCCCTTTCCAAACACCCATCACCAAGTACTTTTCCCTTTCCATTCCCAGCACATACACAGTATTGAGAAAGGAGCTGGGATTTATCTTCTCTGTCACAAGCACCAGGACCAGTGCTAGCAAACTGTCAGGGCTTATGCATGCTGGTGGCTCCCTGTAGAGAGGACCCAGGGGTTGTGGGGGACCTCCGAGCCAGCAGGGCAGATCTGGGGGGAGCTGGGGGCAGCCTCAACCCCAGACATCAGACACCTCCATGGAGTCAGCCTGAGGCCAGCTTGCGATACTTCAACAACAAAAGCTGCACTTTTGCACTCAGACTTGCCCTGGGAGAGATGGAAGGCATCTGCCAAAGGGCTGGCAGGTATTTTTTCAACCCTCTTCCTGTCTGGCAGCTGTAGATAGGCAAAATTATCTCAAACCCTAGAGCCTTTCTCTACCCCTGGCCAACATATTGATCCATTCATGAGTAAATCAGCAGGAGGACAGCCTTCAGCAAGTGCCATCACTGTCCCCCAGGCAAAAATTATAGTCACCCTCTAAGGGAAGCATGAGATATTGCTCTCTGTGGTGGCCCCAGTTTTAACTTTTTCATCTCCTGTCAATAAACAGCAACCAAAGCTTTCTGATCACTTGAGATGCTTGGGACTAAATGAATCCGCTTACTACTACAATCAGTTTTGAGGCCAAAAATAAAAGTTTAGCCAGAATATGTATGAAGCATGCTCTAGGCATGATTCACACCTATTGCCATGTACAGACACGGGATGAGGCTTAACGTTCTGGGCTGCTGTGAATGAGGGGTTAACATTATCTAATGTGCCTAACAGATAGCTGTTGCAAGGGGCTGCAAACCTGATAGGCAAGGAGGAGTCTCTATCTCCAAAGTCAACATTGTCATATTTGTAGATGACTGAGAATCTTGTGGTAGCCTTTGTTTTGGTGTGTGAGTAAGAGATGATGTAGGCTAAAGTACCGGAGAAAAAAATCAGCAGCCAACAGCCAACACCACAGAAGGCAAACAGTATATTTAATTTCTGCCCTTGAAAGAATTGGTGATGGGAGGGACATTTCAAAGCAGAGACTGAAAAGGGTGTTAAATTATTTCATCTCCCTGATGTGTTTTGCTGTAGATTTTTCTTCCACCCTTTTAGCCAAAGAAACTGTATGTCAGGAGACATTTTATATAAAAGCAGATCTCAGTAAATAACCAGATAAGGTTGAGGGATGTCTTTAATATCAGCGATGTACAGAAGTACCTTTAATAGGCATGGCGCTAGCTGTAAAAGTGACTGCTTTTTATGAACACCTCAAATGGGCATATTCTGTAGGATCCTTTTGATGTGTAGATATAATTTGTCTTTGAGCAGTAATCACGCAGCGCACACAATGGTATTAGCATGTAGACCATGCAGTTCGACTCTGTAAACGCATTCTGCTGCAGCAGATGGAGTAGCAGCTTGTTTTTGAAATTGAGCTAAAATATTAAAAAACTAGAAGCAATTTTTTTTTGGAGGGGGGCGCTACTGACTGTAATTTTGGAAGTTCTCAAGATAGCAAGATCAAGCACCTGGACCCTCTTCAGCTAAAACTTTATCACCATGAGATAAAAACGTTGATTCATTCTTCACAATATCAGCATTTAGATTTTCAAAAACAACCAGTTATTTCTGGTGCCCCAGTTTCTAGTTTCCTAGGTTTTTTCCACTATACAGAGATCTATTTTTGCAAAAAGACACTTCAGAAACCAAGTCTCTTCAATGAGATTTAAATTGGACACGCAAAATCCCTAGTTATTTGTGAACAATTCAGGCCCAGACAATTCTAATGTAAATATCCATCATTTATCCATATCAGAATCAGTTAATATCAGAGAAACAGCTTAAACTGATTATCAATTCATCAATGTTTTATGTGTATGCAAAAGGAAGGAATAAACTATTCATCGTGTCCCTGTTGGACAGGACAGAAAGTGATGGGATTAAATCCAATGGTTTAGCTTAAAAATGAAGAGCAGCTTTCTAGTAGTAAGACAGTTAGCATGGATAGTTTATTGGGAGGCTGGGCAATCTCTGTTGTTTGAGGTTTTTGTGAAAAGCTTAGATACTGGCCAGAAATGGTCTATTAGATCTGGTCCAGATTTGCAGAAGAAGATTGACTAGGTGAGATCACAAGGTCTTTTTCAGCCTCATTTTCTGACATTCTATAGATGTATATATCATGCTATAGGATGTATATATTCTGAACATCATGTTTATGATTTAATAGGTGTAACTGATTCTATTTCCACATGTACATACACATATACAGCGCACAGAGATGAACGTATATTGATAGTTTACAGACGTAAGCTGCTGGCTTTCTAATTTTTGACACTGTGGAATGCAAGGCCAATCAGACTAATAATAATGAAGGCCACCGTATTTGCCAGGTTGGCAAGCGCAGAGCAGATGCAGAGGTTTTGCTAAAGAACCCTTTCTTCCTTTTCGGCTCCAAGAAAAGTCTGCAATGGGGCCACAAGGTGGCAGATGAGCTGCAAAGATTACAGATTAATAGCTGCAGAATAAAAAATAGATTGCAAATGACAAGTTAAAAAAAAAAAAAAGAGAACATTAAGGATAGAGTCATTAGTGTGCTTTTGGGTGCTTTCCTAAAAAAAACCCAGTGTTTTCTATCACATAACACAGTAAATCAAATACCCCCATCCCCATTGCAAGAGGTTTGGGTTCTAATTGTACTCAAAGGTAACTAAATCAACCATGGCCAGTTTCTGGGTAGGCTCCTTGCCTTGGGCATTGTTCCAAAAACTTTACTGTGTTTGGCATTTCATCAGTGTTCTGAATGAACCAGTTCAAGCATGAATTAATTTTTATCTGATGTTTTGGAACTGTAGTGAAGAAAAACAAGAGTTTCCTTGAGATTGGGGCGTAGCATATACATTGCGTGTTTGTGCTGGAGCCCACACCTACTTGTTTAAATGCCTTTATATATCTCATGCTTGTAGAGGAGTCATAAAAAGTTGTCAGCATCTATTTTCTGCAGTTCAGAACCAATGATCAGAAAAGGCAAGCAGGGGATCCCGGTTCTGGTCTGAGTAGTTTGTCCGATGCCTGGTAAAGGTAAACTCATTCTCTTTCTGTTGGCTCAAGAGCATTTTTTTCCTGAACTACAAGGAGTCTTCTGCATGACTTACAACCAGGCTCAAAAAAATCCTCCTGAACAGCTATCATTTTCCATTTGGGATAGACTAAATTATAGGTACTGTCTGAATCACTCCCCACCCCACCAAAGATGAAGCAGACAGGAAACATTCTGAGCCAGCTCTAATCCGTCTCATCCTTTCTCAGACAACACAAGCTAAGCCCCGTCTTGCACCTCAAACAGATTTAAGGGAAATTAATAAGATTCCAGGATATTTCTTGCTGCTTTAAACTGCTGCTTCAATTTTCAGGTGCTGTAAAACCCCACGGCATTCACAGAGAGTCGCTGTCAGCACGTGCCTGGTCGGTGTCCTCTGTCCCCAGCCATCCTGGGGATGAGACTAGGAGGTTCCCGCATGCGGCAATGTGTGTACTGTCACGAGGATGCTCAGATGCTGAATGTTCAAAGGAAGCTGTTTTAGCCCACCCACAGGGATTCAGCATCCCGGAGCTGCCGTGGGGGCGAAGAGCCAGCACCGCTCCGGGCGTTTTGCCTGAGCGCTGGTCCATGGCCAGATCAGATCAAACCAATCTCTGATAGACACAGCAGACCGATGTACCTGAGAGCCTGTGGAGCAGGCAACACTGCAGATAGCCTGGCCCCTTGACACCACAGGGTTGACCATCTCCCCTCTTTTCTTTGCAAATCCTCTTTTACTTGGTTGAATTAAAGGAGACTGAGTTCTCCTTCGGATTTTCCTCTGAGGCTGATCTGATCCTGTTCCTGTAAGAGCTGTTTGAAGCACGGAGTAGCTTTCAGACAGTGACAGCCCCTTGCTAGCAGCAACAAATGTAATCTGAGCAAAGACATGCTGCTTGTTAATGGAAATGTTAATAACGGTTCCATTGCTTTTGTAGTTTTAAATAATTTTACTGAATAATTAAACAGCAATTTATTCTTTTGGGGTTTTTTTTGGAAAGCAGTCCTCTCACTCTACAGCTTGTTTTTGTTATGTTGTTGCTGATTTTCCTGGTTTTGATCTTCTGTTTGTTATAAGAAGGATATATTCTGAAGTACTTTTAAAATGTAATACATAAAGGAATTTGTTGCCTGTGGTCTTACGAAAGGCTTCGCAATTATGTGAGTGAATCTTTTGTCATAAATAATTCAGTCAGTATTAATTAAAAATTCTTGTTTAGTAATGACTGGGTTCCATATCTTCTGTTTATTAGTTTTCCTTTTATTACCATAGTCTCTTATAAGTTATTGTCATTAAAGGAACTTTCCAAATATACTCCAGAGGGATCTGGTGACTGTCAGAGTGGCTGAAAAGAGATTCCTGTCAATGTTTTTTTTTAAGGTTCATCCTGTTTGTGTTACTTTTCTTACCTCATTGTCCTAAAAACAAGAATAACAAAATTTTCAGAGAACAAGAATAAGCAAATTTTCAGAGGGCAGAAGAGAAATGTTCACAGTGTTTCTTGCTTTATGGTTGGTTATGGTGGTTAATCATAACAAATCAAGAATATTTAGTGATTAAATTAATCAGAATTCAGCTGAATCAAGAATGCTTTTACACTTTCTCTGTTTCAAAGAGTAAGTATGAATTAGTATCTTAGCCTATCAAAAAATCCAGCTTATTATAGTCAGAGAAGGAAGGAAAAAAGATGTTATGAGATACAGATTTCTGGAGTATCTAAGCTGAACAACAAGAATGTTAAGTTCCTAGTCTCATGGTGATGTGAGCATCCGTAGCTTTGATTGGCTTTGGAGGTGTCAAGGGCATTCAATATACGTCAGGTGTGAGCACAAGTTCTGGAAGCATCAACAGAAGAGTCTAATGGCTCCTTGCTGGAGCTGGCACAGCAGAGACTGGAAGTGCTGATTTTCTCTAAGCTGCAATACTTATACTAATGAGATAAAATAATTTGATTCAGGTAGTATTTGTTCACTCTTCTCCTTTGCGTTTCCTGATTTATCTTGGTTAGTTATTTCTGTCCCTAAAGAGTGGTTCCAACAAAGCCTCATCACTGCAAAGAATATGGTCTTCATACTTATCACAAACCTTATAAAAATTAAGTGCTCTTTTTTAATCAACTCTTTTGATATTGCTCTTCAAAAATGAACCCACTAGGATTTGCTATTCAGTGAATTGTTTTCTTAGGGGAGAATGACATATATTATTAGCTTTATTGACCACCTCACTTCGAGTATTTAAAAGCTTAAGCAGAGGGGAAATGGCAGTTAAGAAGTTACAAGGAGTGCACAGTATGTTAAGCCTTCTGGACATTTTCAGTCTCTTGAATTGTGTTTCAAATATTGTCTGACTTCCTGAATGAAGTCAGTATCCTTCTGGAAAAGCTCAAACAGCAAGACCCTATGCACAGGTATTACTTCCATAGATGTCTACATCTGAACTCGTCATCCTTGCCTTCTTTACAGACACCAGGGTCAAAGCACAGCAGTTGTAGGGTGTTATTCTTCTCATCCTAAAAATAGTGTAAATGAATCACATCCTTGAAGCCCATAATTTTTCCCGCTGACCATAAAGAGACACTAAGGTGATTAGTTTGGCAGCTGACATCCTTTCTGTGGACGTTTAAAGCTAGGTGAAATCCCACCCACAGAGACTCTGTGAGGCAAAGCAGCAGGACTTTGTATAATGTGGCATCAAGACAACTTATACGGTGTAAAGCTAGATTCATTGTATGAGTCAGTGATGCTGTTGTTGAGGTTTGTGGAATAGCTAAATCAACATCATGATTACAGTATCAGACTTTTTGCATATTTCTAGTTACAGTACCATGATTAGCTATATTATTATGCCATAGTTGTAATAGTAGTAGTATTATTATGAGTTACTATGCTATGATGTATTTCCTAGGTCAGAAAAAGGAGGAGAAGCTATCTCTAGAAGACTGAACTGAAATCATTACTGACTAAAAAGTCTGTGTGCTTTCCTTATGGATCAAGTTTAAACATAGTATTTATAATTTAAAATGGGTATTTATGAATTTATCCTCAGAGCCCTATCTGGGGGATCTCAGGTATTCCATATACTTGTTATAAAGTACTAATGTGATACCCCACTTGAGAAATGAATTGGACAAGCTCTGGCTTGATAATAGCTGTGGCTGAACATTATCTCCATTTTATAACCTACTATACGTTAGTTACGCACCAGAATAAATGGATATAGTACTTGGAAAGGAAGTTTTTTCTGCCATTATAGGCCTGCAGTGCACATGAAGAACTGCCTTGCTAATGGGCAACAGAATGAAATGGAAACAATACTAGAACCAATCATGGTTCTTGGCAATTTTGGTAGAAGACATCTTGAAAATTACTTTTTGCTAAATCTAGGTAACATCTGCATTCCTGCCTACATAGAAATGAAAGCATGAATGCAGGAATTTGTGAAAGGAATGGCATATTATAGCCTTGTAAACTGTTACAAGCAAAACTTCAAAGAAAGCAAGGGGAAGGAGATGATGGATTAGGCAACCTGTACATGTCAGAATCACAGAATCACAGAATCATAGAATGGTAGAAGTTGTAAGGGACCTTAAGAGATCATCTAGTCCAACCTCTCTGCCAGAGCAGGGTCACCTAGAGCAGGTTGCACAGGATGGTGTCCAGGCAGGTTTTGAATATCTCCAGAGAAGGAAACTTCACAACCTCTCTGGGCAGCCTGTTCCAGTTCTCTGCCACTCTCAAAGGAAAGAATTTTTTCCTCCTGTTGAAATGGAATTTCCTGTGTTCCAGTTTGTGCCTGTTGTCCCTTGTCCTGTCACTGGGCACCACTGGAAAGAGTCTGGCCCCATCCTCTTGACACCTGCCTTTTAGATATTAATAAGCATTGATGAGGTCCCCTCTCAGTCTTCTCCTCTCCAGGCTAAAAAGATCCAGGTCTCAGCTTTTCCTCATAAGAGACACCCTCCCATCCCCGAATCATCTTCATAGCCCTCCACTGAAGTCTCTCCAATAGTTCCTTGCCTGTCTTGAACTGGGGGCGCCCGGAACAGGACACAGTACTCCAGACGTGGCCTTACCAGGGCAGAGTAGAGGGGGAGGATGACCTCCCTCGACCTGCTGGCCATGCTCTTTTTAATGCACCCCAGGACACCATTGGCCTTCTTGGCCAAAAGGGCACATTGCTGCCTCATGGTCAACTTGTCCACCAGGACACCCAGGTCCTTCTCTGCAGAGCTGCTTTCCAGCAGGTCAGCCCCTGACCTGTACTGGTGCATGGGGTTATTCCTCCCCAGGTGCAGGACCCTACACTTGCCCTTGATGAACTTCATTGGGTTCCTCTCCACCCCAGCTCGCTAGCCTGTCCAGGTCTCACTGAATGGCAGCACAGCCTTCTGGTGTGTCAGCCACTCCTCCCAGTTTTGTGTCATCAGCAAACTTGCTGAGGTTATACTCTGTGCCCTCATCCAAGTCATTGATGAATATGTTGAACAGGACTGGACCCCGTACTGACCCCTGGGGAATACCACTAGCTAAAGCCAGCTAAACTCTGTGCTGCTGATCACAACCCTCTGAGCTCTGCCATTCAGCCAGTTCTCATCCACCTCATTGTCCACGCATCTAACTCACACTTCCTAAGCTTACCTATGAGGATGCTGTGGGAGGTAGTGTCAAAAGGCTTGCTAAAGGTGAAGTAGACAATGTCCACTGCTCTCCCCTCATCTACCCAGCCAGTCATGCCATCATAGAAGGCTATCAGATTGGTCAAGTGTGATTTCCCCTTGGTGAATCCATGTTGACCACCCCTGATAACCTTCTTTTCCTCTACATGCTTAGAGATGACATCCAGAATGAGCTGTTCCATCACCTTGCCAGGAATGGAGGTGAGGCTGACTGGCCCGTAGTTTCCCGAGTCCTCCTTCTTGTCCTATTTGAAGACTGGCGTGACATTGGCTTTCCTCCAGTCCTCAGACACCTCTCCTGTTCTCCATGACCTTTCAAAGATGATGGAGAGTGGTTTCACAATATGCCAGCTCCCTCAACACTTGTAGGTGCATTCCATGTGGGTCCATGGATTTGTGGGTGTCAGGTTTCCTAAAGGATCTCTAACCTGATCCTCCTTGATCAAGGGAGAGTCTTCCTTACTCCACGCTCTCTCTTTTACCATAATCCATCATTAGAGAGCATTTCTTGTCTTAAACTTCCATTTATTGCTCCTGTAAGGAACCTGCAAGAGAGTACTCATGGTATATTGTAGCAGATGAAAAATTGCCAAAGTTGATTAAGTGGAGTTAGCTTTCTCTATATAGTTTTTATCAAAGTCCTGAAATTAATTTTACGTCCTCTGATATTGTTATTTCTGTTTCTTCCAATGACAACCAATACAACATAGGGAATTTGTGCAGATGTAGGGTATGTATACTTTTCCTTTGCTTTCTTCTCCATGGATAGTTCCTCTTTGCAGCCAATAATGTCTCATCCAGGTATGAGCTGGAAAGGCTCTACACAAAGATTCTATGAGTCATTATTGTACAACACTAATAAAGCATTATTATCCTTTTTTTCTGTATTATCATTGCAGCTTTTGGTCAAAACCTCCTCAGACTAGTTCTTATAATACAGGAAATACAGACGAGTAATTGCAATAGTCTTCACTCCATTGTAGTTGGCCACTGTTCAAAATGCAGTGATATCGCTTGCAATGGACTTCTACAACAGGAGTTTCCCTCTGGGACCATTGCTGGATGAAGATGCTGGGAGACACATTTAGGTCCTTTGTCTGCAAGTATTCTAAGGAATTAAATTTGTCTGGGACTGGCACAATGTTCAAGTGGCACGAAACAGCCCATATCCATATTTCCAAGTTCTCTTACCCTCCAAAGTAACTGGGCCAACTGTGCCCAGGAACCTTGTGACGTTCTAGGAGACATTGGCCAAATCTGCCCTTGGAAGCGCTCTGACAGCGTACCAGGATGGACAATATTTCAAAGTCTGGGGACTTTGTCTGGCATTTTTTAGTTTAGTACGAGAGATACAGCTTTTGCAGTAAAGAGAGTTATGTATATTTTGATATCACAAATGACAGTACTCAAAAAGCTACCTCTACCAGCAAAGCTTAAAGAGTTATGTGCCAGTTACATATGTTCCCAGTAAAAAAAGAGGTTTTATAGTCTCTGATACTGGGGATTAGAGGAAAAACACATGATTCAAGAATTCAGGAACTAAATCTCTCTATTGTATATTATCTCTTTTAGACAAATGCCTCTAAAAGCCAAAGAGTTCACATCATTCCTCAGCTGCCTTCATACACAGATACGGCAGCGTCCCTTCAGACATTGTGGCTATTGGTGGGAATCGAATCCATGACCTTCAATACCAAAAGAGTAAGACCTAAAAATTGGTGGAAATTGAATCCATGACCTTCAATACCAAAAAAGTAAGATCAGAGCCAAAAAAGTAGACTTTTTATCTGTAAGAAACCAGTGGACTATTACAGACACTGGGGCTAGCTATTAGATGAAGACATGATTATACACTAAGCCAGTGTATTATTACACTTTCATTTCCTCTGCTGAAAGGTCTATTATCCTCTCTGTGAGCATGATCTAATGTCTGTTGAAGTCAGTGTGAGCTTTTCATTGAGTTTAATCGGCTTTGAATCATGATCAAAATGTGTGAGCCTGTTCATACCAGCTGGAATTAAACAGGATATAAGTATGAAGAGCTGATCTTTAAATATCTATATATCTATCTCTATATCTACCTCTATATATACATCTATCTTCCATGTAAACACTGTTTTGGACATAATAGAATAGCTACCTGAAGGTAATAACACAACGCGTGAAGGAATCCAGCCTAAATTTAATCAAGGAGTTATAAAGGGCAATTTGGGTAAAACTGATAGAAAGATAAAGGAGATTTGTGGGTGAAAGGAAAAGACGAGATGGGAGTTCTCAAGAGTAACCTTCCCAAAGAAGGGAAACTGAGATGCAGTGTCATGGTCCGTGGTTTTTCTTCTGTTGCTCTAAATAATTTGGCTATCCTAGTTCTGATAAACACATTCTCTTACAGCAGTTTTTTATAATCAGCATAAATTTGTTTGTTTATTTTCTACCTTTTCTTTGTCTGTTACTGCACGGAATATATGTCTTTTTCTCCCTCTGACTATTTTCCTCAGATATTTTGGCCACTGATTTCATAAGAGTTCTAAATAGAGCATGGGAGGGGGGGACTCGACTGACTTTAGCCATATAAAGTAAGTAATCTGTTCTAGGTAAGTCATGTAAACTCACCCTTTAATCAATGGAGAGAGATATCAGCTCCACAGAAAAGTGTGTGGAGGTCTCCACACCTTAGACATTTAGGATGAGATGAAACACTTTTTGGGAAGATGTCCATCAGCTTGCAGAAGGCTCATGGGCCAGGTATGTCTGTGAGAGGTCACATGCTGGTTCTCTGCGTCTATACCTGGCAGCTCCCAGGTCTTTCCTGTTCTATCCTTTAAATATCTAATTCATACCTAGCTGAACAACTCCTACCTGAGAGCCTACCTGAGAAGCTCTGTCAGTGGGCTGGTTCATGTTTGCTGCTTTACCATGCACTGAGTTTCACCATGAATGCCTTAGAATCATAGAATCTAGGCTAGAAAAGACCTTTAAGATCATCATGTCCAACCATCAACCTAACACTGCCAAAACCACCACTAAACCAGGTCCCTCAGCATCACATCTACATGTCTTTTCAATACCTCCAGGCATGCTGATTCCACCACTTCCCTGGGCAGCCATTTCCGATGCTTCTTGCTTTCTGTGAAGAAATTTTTCCTAATATCCAATCTAAACTTTCCCTGGTGCAACTTCAGGCCATTTCCTCTCGTCCTATCGCTTGTGACTTGGGAGAAGAGACCGAACCCTACCTGGCTACAACCTCCTTTCAGGTAGTTGTAGAGAGCCATGAGGTCTGCCCTCAGCCTCCTCTTCTCCAGGCTAAACAACCCCAGTTCCCTCAGCTGCTCCTCAGAAGACTTGTTCTCTAGACCTCTCACCAGCTTTGTTGCCCTTCTCTGGACTCGCTCCAACACCTCAATGTCTTTGTAGGGAGGTGCCCAAAACTGAGCACTGTATTCGTGGTGGGGCCTCACCAGTGCCAAGTACAAGGGGACAATCGCTTCCCTGGTCCTGCTGGCCACATTATTGCTGATAGAAGCCAGGATGCTGTTGGGCTCCTTGGCCACCTGGCCACACTGCTGGCTCATATTCAGCCAACTGTGAACCAACACCCCCAGGTCCTTTTCTGCTGAGCAGTTTTCCAGCCACACTTCCCCAAGCCTGTAGCTGCATGGGGTTGTTGTGACCCAAGTGCAGGACCCAGCACTTGGCCTTGTTGAACCTCCTACCATTGGCCTCGGCCCCTTGATCCAGCCTATCCAGATCCCTCTGTAGAGCCATCCTACCCTCAAGCAAATCAACACTCCCACCCTTAAACCTGTACAACAGCAAGTTTGACAGCTGTCATTAAAGGCTGGTTCTCTGAAGGTAGAGTGGGTCTAATCTAAAATTTCATCGGCAATGAATCAGCCCTCTGAGGCTGTGCAAGTAACATGGAAAGTTTTCCCTTCTTTCTAATTGTCGCGGAAGGAGCGATGCACTTCACTCGTAGAGAGAAGCAGCAATACATTTATTGATATAAAACATGCATTTAACAAAGCGTAATGGTAAGTGCAAGAGTGTTTTAACAAGATTCGAGATGGCAAGGCACACTTGGTTATTTACTGCATGCAGGACAGGGTCAGACAGAACTGTCAGGCAGACCCTCCCGTTGAGTCAAAGTTTCAGAAAGGACCCCATTGCTTTCTAAACTCCTTCTCAGAGAGGAGTCTAGATGCGGCTGGATCCAGCCCTAGTCCCAGACTTGGTCAACGGCTTATGTCTAAAGGA